>VYZP01077326.1:0-52450 GCA_013400635.1 Hypocryptadius cinnamomeus | reverse complement strand
TTTTTTTAACAGTAGCTTGAAGCAGCATTTGAGAATTTCGTATCACTGTAACTCATCTGACAGGGCTGTGATGTTCCTGGCTTCCCTTCTGAGAGGGAAAACATCCCAAATAACTGCCTGGAATAAGTCAGATGAATCATGTCATGCAAGTGACAGTTTCTTTGCACTGGCTTTAAAGGAGTTCCCTGTGACTAACCCAGATATCAACATCTGTGCTGCAGGTATTTAAATAGAAGTGAGGATGATCCCACTCATGAAGTATTTTCCTTGCGTTCAGTTGGGATGCAGTGTATTGAGTGGTTCATTAGGAGGAAAATCTGAACCAGAATTCCAAGGATTTTCATTTATAGATGATCTGCCATTTTTTCCCCCAACAAAATTTTGCAGTGGGGTTTGTAGTTACACTGAGGAATTTGTCTGTTGGAGTACCTGTGGTCTTCATTTCAAAGCAGTCTCTGCACTCTGGCGCCATGGTATATTCCTACTTGTGAGAGGTTTAGCATCATCCACCACTGGAGAGAGGGATGATTAGAGAGACGGAGCTGCATCCAAAGGGAACTGGAAAGATTCAGATGAGATTATTGCATCATTATGTTTGAAATTGAATCCTGTTGAGTTGTTTGTCCATTGAAATTAGAGGCCTTGCTGGAATATTTCAGCAGGATGCTACAGCCATGTGTTGATGTCTTACAGAAATGTACTCTGGTGTGTTTTGAGGAGAATTTGCCCAGCAGGTCCATACTGTGTATACAGGAGCATGTAAATGCACAGATAGTGCCAAACTGATGGAACAGGGAAGAGCAGAATTCCCAAAGAGTGCAGGATGGATGGTGCTGTGGCAAAGCTTTCTTGTGCTGCCTCAAGAGTGTATTTTGGTCCTTCAGTGAGGCTGATTATGGTGAGGACACTTCAGGCACTTCGGTGCTAAATCCTACATAAAGAAAACTTCTTTTTTTTTTTTTTTTTTTTTTTTTTTTTTGGCTGCAGTTCTGGGGTTGAGCTGTTCTTGTTTGGAAGAAGGAAGATGGTATTTTTTTCTTCCACTCGGAGAAGAAGCACTCTTCTGCCATTGCCCTTTAGGGGTCTTACCAACATCTCTCTCCTTCTCCAGCTCAAATTGACAGGGTTTTTGCCTTTTTTTTTTTTTTTTTTTTTTTTTTTTTTCCCATTGACACGAGTGCCCATTCCAAAGACTGAGTCAGATGTTGAAGCGCTCATAGTAAACTGTTAATCCCTGTCTATTGAAGTTGCCCACGGAGGGAATGTGGGGTGCAGTGCCATGACAAGTACCAGCTCCGAGCGCCCGCGATCGTTACAGTGGTGCTGAACCGACTTGTTCTTCTTTGAGGGAATGTTACTGGCTTGGTTGGAATGTTGGTACATGCTTGTGCTAATGCACTTTCTAAGTGGGTTGAGTTAAATTAAGGAACTGGCAGCAAGGGCGAGCCAGAAGCCTTAAGGAAGTGGTGCTGCCAGGCTCTGGCATCCCTGCCAAGGCCAGTATACCAGGGCACATCTAGGTACACTCCAAAACGTGTCCTGCACAAGAGGTGACTTGCTCATGAGGCTGTGACTCAGTGTCATGGGCTGCTGTGTGTTTTTGCTTATCTGTCGTGGAGGTCTGTGGGGCGGGAAGTGCTTGACGCTTCTGGAAAAGTCACATCTTAGAGGGGATGCTGTGGGTTGGCTGCATTTTCCCCTGTTGTTGGTGGTGCCATGCGTGTCTCCCTGCCATCAGTTCGTGCCAGTGTTGTGTTGGACAGGCTGTGGATGGTTTTTGGTCTGTTGAGCTCTCAGGGACGTGCAGAGAGAACAGAGCATTGCTCAGCTCATGGTGGAACATGGCATTGTGCATCTAAAGGCTCAACTCCCACCCTCCTTTGCCATTTTCCTCTTGTCCTAGCTCCCTCTGACTTTCAGATACTCCCCCAAGACATGAAGAGATTTACCAAGGCCACACTGAGATGAGGGGTGGAAGTTCTGGAGCTCAGCTCTCCATGGCAGTCCCTCCCTCAGCTGGCAGACACTGCCTTCCCAAGCAGGCGCATTTTTCCATGCCATTGTCTGCCTGTCCTGGTTCTTTGGCTCCCGAGATATCATTTTACCTGTACTTTTCCATCCCAGGAGGGGATAAGCACGGTGTGATGCCGAGCAGAGACTTGTGATTTCACTGAGATGCCAAGAGTTTCAAACGTGCCATCTAGTGGTTTGAGCTTGGAGCACTCAAAATAAAGGAAATCCCCCCAAAAATCCACCCTCCTCCAAATATTCATTATTTCTGAAGTGTTCCTGTGTTTGGGGCAGAAAATGAGTGTTTATGGCCCCTGCTACCCTGTCGGGGTTTCTGAGTGCTGGGGAACTGAGCTGTTCGAGGATTTCTTAATCAGAAGAAGGAACAGGGAGTTTTTTAGCCTGTTATTTAAAGCATATGCTAAGAGAGCTGTACCTTCATACCAAGAAAACACACTTCATGCTGCTGTTGCTTCCCACTGGAGGAGCTGAATCAACTTTGCAAACAAATCTTAAATTAAGATACCCTTTACTGGTGAGGAGGGGAGAGGGAGGTAGCAGTAAATGTGCTTGCCTGTATCTGTGCAACAATTTACTATCAGCACCCTGTTGTGAGATGCCCTGTGTTTGTGGATCAGTACTAGGACATATTGCACCCCAGCTCATAACCTGAAGTACTTCCAGCTTCCTCCCTGCTAAAGAAGAGAGCAGCAAAATTGCAAGAGGCTTGGAAAAAAACAAACAAAAAACTTTCTAAAATCCTGCATTCATCACCAAGATAAGAATAGGCTTACAATGAGGAGTGTTAAAAGGCATGAGGTTTGTACCACAATTCTGGCATGTTCATGCAGTAAATTACAGCCTGAATTAAATCTGTCTTGGGTGTTTGTCTTTGCTGTTATCTTCAATTCAGGCTCTGGCACAGAATTAAAGTTGCTCAGGTTGATGTTTATGTGTGCTTGCTGTTCCCAGGATTTTTACCTAGAGGTCATCGTGTCCTTTTCTCTCATTACCAAGAAACTTCTTGCTGTTTGCATTGGATTATGTGATCCATCTGTTGTAGCTACCAGAGCAAGTCAGGAGAGCAATTCCATCCTGCCTCGCCTGCCCCTCACGTCATCCTTTCCATGCCAGGGTCAGAATTCAGCCATTCCTGTCAGCTTCTACAGCTCCAGAATGTATTTGTGAACATGGCTTGTGTGCAGGCCCATGAAATGCAATCTAAAAAACTGCCAACCCTGGAACTGCAGACTTAAAATAATACAGCAGATACCTGTAGAATGAATAAGAAGAGTTGAGAATCTCCGAATTGCTAGCCAGTGAAGTGGGAAGAAAAAGGTATGGCAATATTAAATGATGTCCTGACTTGGGGTCTGCTTAAACAGCTTGCATAAAACACAAAAAGGGAATTAAGAAAAGAAATCAAAACATAGACTTCCAAATGCCCTGTGAAGCCCTTTTCTCTGTAGGGTGAGGGTCAGTCATCCCATTTTGAATCTTTTATGTGGTTCGGGAGCAGCGGTGTGTTTCAGAAGGAGGGGTGAGAGGTCACTACTCTGCTCATAAATGTGTAGTATCAAAATCAGCATCAGTGCCAGGCTGTGGGCATAGGAAGAGAAAACAGAATACAAGTCTCCCTCTTCCCAGGGAAGAGGCTTTGCAATAGGAGGATGCAGGAGGGTGGGTAGCATCTCTTTCCCAAAGAGAATGTTAGTGTTGTGCTTTGTGCTGAGCCTCAGTGCTGGGTCGTGAACCCCTCTGAAAAGTTGGGCCAAGGTATCTGCAAGGTCGGTCCTGTAATAATTTAATCTTAAGCAAGAGGAGGTTTGGTTTTGATCTGGTTTAGTCCTTGAGCTGCCTCTGCGTGGTAACACAAAATGGGACGTGGCCGCAGGGAAAAAGCCTTGGTGCTATCAATGAAGTACTGTGCAAAGTGCATGTGTTAATCCAGTGGAGGCTGGTTTATTTATTTATTTGGATGTAGACACCTAAATGGCACTGGAGTGGCTGTTTCTGTCTCCCTGGCTGTGTCTGTGCTGCCTCTACCACTCTGGGAGCTGCTCCACGTCAGGCATAGATGTGTTCTGCCCCAGCAGATTCTCTGCAGCAACACAGCGTGGAGACCACCATAAGATTTTAATCACAACCTGTCATTTCTGTCAAGTGGGGTTTTTTTGTTGGTTTGTTGGGTTTCGGTGGTATTTTTCGTTTTAAAGCTTCTGCTGCTTATTACCAATTTAGTGGTTTTTATTTTGAGTACACGAGCTTGAGTTTTAAGACCTAGTCACATACCCAGCTTTTTGGTCCTGATGGCAATTTGAATTTGGAGGGAATTGACTCCCTGGTGATCCTGGGAAGTGTAGATTCCGCTGGAGCAGTGCCAGAAGCCTCCAGGGGGATGTGGGAACCAAACCTGTGAGATGGCCTGACCTGTGCTGCATCCTTGAGGGTTTTTGTAGTGAGCCATCCCTGCAACCATGCTGGGCTGTGCTCCCTCCTAGCAGGGCACAGGGATGACCTGACACATTTATACTGCAGCCCACGGTTCAGAAAGCTGTGTTATTTATTAGTCAGAGTGGACGTACCTGGCAGGAAATATTTGTTTGTACTAGTGGGAAGCAGCATTTGACTTTATGACGGCAATGCAGGTCCTTTATTAGTAAAACTTAATGTGTAACAGAATAATTCCGTTGCACCTACTACTATACTGGCACGATTTTGTACAAAATGAGTTTCTGTTTCCTTGAAGGCCTTATATAAGGCTTAAAACTGGGAATGAATCCAACGTGTTTGATCACAATAAAGGGGCTGCTTCAGAACAGGCTCTTCTTTGGGAATAGCCGTAAACACATTTATATATAGGCGCTGCTATTATACACAAAACTTGCTGAAGAAACGTTTCCCGAGATCCCGTGGTTTTACTGTGTGCCGTGAGAACTCTGCTCAGGCTAAACCTGTTGTAGGAATTTGGGGGAAGGTTTAAAGCACAAGATCATCTCTCAAATCCATGTCTGCTTGCAGGGCTGGGTGTTGAATAGCTATATAAAAAAGGCATTTGATAAAAAGGCTCGGAAACTTCGGCTGGCATCCTACATATGCAAATGTAGGTGCTGTCCATGTTATATTTGGATTTCAGGGTTTTTCAGATCCATTTCAAGGCGATGGGTAGCAGCCTTATGTGGTTTGATGGCTCGCTTTCATCACCCATCCTCAATTATTATACATGAGATCCACCAGCCCCCTCGAAGCCACAGTGCCTGCAGCTGAGCATCAGCACGGTTGGGAACAATAAGGGGCTGGCATTTGGGAGTTTCTTTCCCTTCTAATTGGGCAGGACCCAAAATTACTCCCCTGCACAGCTCACCCATCAGGCTCCTGTCTTCAACAGGTACACTTCCCTCTGAGCAGCGTGAGGATGTGAGATTTGGGGAGATTTGTGACCCGTTTACGTTCAGCATCGTTGGTTGTGTGCTCCGGTAGAGTTTTGGAGAGGTACAGGACAAAACATGGGAGGACTTTTCTGCCTTTGTGATTGATTTTTAAGGATAATTTGCCATTTTGTTCCTCGCCTCCTTCCTAATGAGCTGAATTGTTAAAATATGTTAATGTAAAGAGACACACGAGGAAGGGTGAAGCAATATACTGACACGTTGGATAATTAGATCATCTCCTGCGCAGGAAAAAAGTCAAGTACGAAACAGGAACAAGAAACGCTTCCCTCCCCCCCTTGTAGAGGCACCAGGTCTGGCTCTTTCTGCATGCAGAAGCAGGTTAGACAATTAGATCTTTAGTATTAATTAATTTTTGTGAAATTCCTGGAGATTCAAAGCAGCATTTGTAGTAACTGTCTCATATTTGTGGGTTGCTTTTTTGGGGAGAAGTTGGGAGCCTTGTTTCACAGGGCTGAATTTGTGTGCTGCATAATGTGTGATGAAACAAAAAATGTCTGTTGCTGGGACTGAATTTGTGCATGTTGTAAGTGGTTAATCAGGTCTTCTCAAGAAAATACTTGTGAATTTTGTCCTGAATAGGCGTTAGATCAAGGGGATTTTGTAAAGAGGCACAGGACATTGTGGCTGCCTTTCCACTAGTATTTGGTGTTTTGGCAAAGCTGTGCTTTGTATTTCTAATAAGACTTACTTATTTGAAATAATCATTAATTAATATTCACTAAGATCCCAGCCCAGTGTGAACTGATGCTTGCAGGGAGGGCTGTGATGATACTCCACCTTTACTCACAGGAGTAAGCCCTCTCCATGGGTTAAGTTCACTTGTTTGATAAACATAACACTTTGCTTTTGTTCTCTTAATCACTTCCTTCGAAGAGTTAACTTCCTAAGCAGCCACAGATTAGTTCTCTCAGTTGTTTTAATTATTTTTCTTGTCACGCACAGTGAAGGTCTCGTGTTTGTGAAATGTCTTCTTTTATTTTTGTCCCCCCTTCCATGGCAGCCTCCGTGATGCTGGCACTGAGAACCCAGCTGAAACGCGCTCTCCCCACACTCCTGGCATTCATTTTTATCCTTATTTTAATCCAAATTTCACTTTTTTTTTTGAATGGGAGTGCTACAGGACGTAACACTTTCCTTTCAGGGTGATCCCAGTGCTCCAGAATGTTGCATTCCCATAAGGGGTACGCCAGAGGCTGTAGCAGAGGCTTCCACGTGCTCGCTGCTGAGTAATTTCCTTTTGTATTGCTGACAGGTGACTCAAAGCAGGAGGGAGCAGATGGCCACGTCGTTAGCTGGTGGCCACAGCCTTCCCAGATGAGTTTTGGAATTTCCATCAAAGTCGGGATTAGGCTCAGGATATGGCACAGAGCACCCCTGGGGAGCGTGGAAGAAGAGGAAACTCATTCATAGCGACTCATCTTGTGGTTGGGTGAGTCAGGGGTCTGCTGTTGGTGGTCACAAAGGCACGTGGCTGACGACACCGCCTTTGTGTGCTCTGCAGGATGCAGACTGTCTCCAAAAATTAATTCTCCTCGCTTGATTTGTCCAGTGAGTTATTTCCAGAAAGGAGTTACTGTATTTTCTGGAATGACTATTGTGAAATTCTTTCTCTCTTCTCTTTTTTTTTTTTTTTTTTTTAAATACAGTGGGCAAGTTTTCAGCTGGTGATTTATCAACAAAGTATTTTACAGGACCGTAGTTAAAGGCTCATCTTAAAAAAAAACCTACACCCTGTGCAGTAGGGAAAGTAAAAGCATCTCGGTTTCCAAGTGATGAAGGAATAACCGAAAGAGCTGGTTCTTGGAATAGTAGCTCCATTGGCACTCACTGGTGATTTCCTGTGCATTTGCTGCAAGAATCGCTCTGTGATGTGAGTAGGTGGTACTAAAGGGTTATTACGAAACCAATTTTCAACCAGACGGTTTTGAGTCATGGATGGGGACGAGGGATAGCAGCTCCGGAGCTTTCTCTTTGTTCAGGCACTGCTCCTGAAGTGCACACCCGGGATACTCTGTGCCTGCACGGAATCAGGCACGCCAAGGGACAGGTGTGGGGTCACATGAAGTGCTCTCCTTTGTGCCACTCTATCCCAGGCATGGGAGGTGGGAGCGCGGGCTGCGAGCCGGCGCAGCCTGCGCAAGGTGCGCACGGAGCAGTTTTCCCGGCTGCCTTTTCAATTGTAAGTATTTTCTCATGGCTTTTCCCAGACGTGGGAGACAAAATGGAGTTGCGTCAGGATGGATGCCTGTGCCAAAACGAGGTGGTGGTTTGGAGTGGTTTGGTTCTGTTCTGGAAGCAGATGGGCTGCCACTGGCAGGAGGCAGTTGGCTTCTCCATCAGAAAAAAAAAAAAAGAAAGAAAGAAAAAAAAGGAAAGAAGGGGTGTTTAAGGGAATTGGTCTGGCTCCTAAACCGAAGGAATTGTTGACCCACTGACTCAGTTCTGAAGCATTAGGGAAGCAGTCTTCCTGTGGTTTCTTTTGTTGGTGGCAGATTCAGAGCCCGGCTGTGAGCGTTCGGGTGTGAGCAGCAGAGGAGAGGCAGTTCTGGTACCTGCTGCTGTGGGATTTACTTGGTGCCAGGGAGGAGCTGAGGTGCTGACGGCTGAGTAACGCCTGAACTTTATTTCTGATGCTTCTCCTGATACTGCTTTGGTAAGTGTATGTGCTTATTTTCAGTGCTGAGATGGTATCTTGCTAAAAGGGATTGAGAGAAAGCCCTTCAGCAGCTCTTTAAAGAGGTACTTTCATTTTTTTTTTCCACTGGAGCTTTTGCAGAGAGCACTGTCTGCCTTGCCACAGGTTAGGAGTATGTGAATGAGGGGGATACTTTCTTGATGAGGGTAACAGAAACAGTTTGAAACTGCTTTTCCCTTCCACCTTTCACCTACAAACCTCTGCTGATACTGGTACTGAGCAAAGGGGATGGGCCAGAACTCCAGCTTTGGGATCACATCATCCCAGAGTCATAGCTAAGCTGTAATTTCCCTGTTACACTGAATGAACAAGGCTCTGGTCTTCTAGAATTTCACATGAAAATCAGATGTTCATCCCTGGAATTAAATCTAATGATACTTTCCCTAAAATAGAAACTGTGTTATTTTTGAGTGGCTCTGCAAAATGCCAAGGAAAAAAAGATATCAATTAGTGGTTTCTCAAAAAAAAGAAAAAAAACCAAATCATTAACATACTATTGGCTGGAAGGAATCACGTTGGCTGACGGAGCTGGGTCTGGAAGTTGTGCTCCCTGAATCTGCTGTCGACTCTCGGTGTATTTGGGAGGAATTCTTTGGAGGGGGGAGCTTCTTGGGAAAGTAGTTTATTTTTAGTTGTCAGTGAAATGAGGGCAGTGATATTTAACTTTCCTTTGGTGCTTTACCAGCATTAAGACTGTGTTTTCCATTTAGAGAGGATGCTGATATGGGCTACTGTAGCTCTTGGATTTCCAAAGCATGGTTTGGAATGCTGAGATGATTAGAAAATGGGAAAAGCAGAATAGTGATTATTGACTCAGTCTTGCTCTGTGATGTGTCTTCTCCAAACAACAGCTGTAGGAATTGCAGGTTCTCCAGAAAGGGAGGGATCCACTGCTGCTGTTATTTCCCTGGATGGTGACACCAGGACACCTTGCCATCCCAAACCCACTTGTGTTGGCATTTACAGAAAGCACTCAGGGATATTTTTTCCCTTTTTTCCAAAAAAAAGCCGCAGAGGAGGCTCTCCACGCACCACACATCCCTGCGGAACAGCAAATAAACCCAGTGGTTTAATTAAAAAAAAAATAAATAAAAAAAAATAAAAAAGGAAGGTTCAGCATTGTACTGGGTTTCCTTTCCCTTCCTTAAGTGCTTCCTTTGGATCTTGGGAGAAGAGCTCAAGAGCGGGGAGCAGTTGTACCAAAAGGCGTGGGAGGCCAGGTCAGGGAAGAGTCACTTGGTTGTTATGTGGGTGTGAAAAGCCTATGAAAAGGAAAGGGTGGAGGGAAATATTTTACTTGAATTAAACAAATAAAGGGGAACGTTATATGAATTAGATATTCAAAGATAGATTTTTTTGCCAAGTATTTTTGTAAATTTACTGCGTATCTCCTGAAAATCATTTATTTAACCGTAACCTTATCAGAATGTTCTCAGAAGGGATTTTTTTTTTCCCAAAAGAAAAAAAAAAATCATTGTTTTCTTATCAGTTCAGATGAAAAGAAAGGAAGTTGCAGATTTTTATTGCCGCTAAATTGTTAACTGTTAAACTTGTATTGAAGCAGCAGATCAAATTTCCTCAGGATCACAGTGGAGCAGTTCCATTTACTGAAAAATCCCAAGCAGGCCCTGTTTGAGGAGAAGGAGTCTTAGATCTTGAGTTCACTGCTGTGTATCCACCTGTGGGACAGGGAAAGTGCTGCTCTTGAAAATCACCTGGTTTGGGAAGCTGGCTTTTACCATTGATGCAGTGCATAGGGATGGTTTTCACCCAAAAAAATTGAATAAAACATATTTTGAAACCTGATTTTTTTTTTTTCATAGAGTCATAGAATATGCTGAGTCGGTCACGCATGCAGTATCTCCTTTTAGTGGCAGCTTTGAAAATGTCACCTAATGTTATTGAACTAATCTAAATTATATGTTGCAAAGGTGATGTTTTTCCATGCCTTTGGTTGTTATCTCGAATTAAAAAAAGGAAAGGCAGCACATGGAGGCAGGTGGAAAAGCACTCTGTCTCTGAAACAGAGTATTGTTCATTGCAGTAGTTAATGAAAGTCTGGATTTAAAAAAAAGCAAACAGGCAAACTAACAAAAATTAACTAAAAAACTGCCTTCATCATAAATACTATCTTTTGAAACAGAAGCCATAAATTGCATGTAAGGAAAACACTTCACAGTCCAAAACTGGATGCACAGGTGTGTGGTATGATGTCTTGTACCGAGTGCTGGATGTTTTAGGTCTGGGGAGTGTTTTGATAGTGTTGATTTGTACTGCTACCTGAGGGATTCCCATGTGGAAGTTCACACGCTATTGTTTGTTTTGTAAATTTTCAAGGCTTTTTTATGGCCCGTAGCTATCCAGAGTTTGCAGCTAAAGTTTGCATAGGAAATGGTGAGCTCAGAATTGGACCTGGAAAAGAGGAGTGAGGAGTCTTCCTCTTCCATCACTCTACTGGAATGGTAACACCAACACATAAAAAAGAAGAGGTAGTTGAGGCAAAGAGAAATACATGTTTTCCAGCAGCATGAGGCATGAATGGAAGCCACTTCTGTCAGTGCATTTTCAGGGTAGAGTTGTGTGTGATGATCTCTGCTGTCTCATCCCCTTGCTTCCTTCTCACATCATAAAATCACAGAATGGTTTGGGTGGGAAGGGTCCTTAAAGAACATCCAATTCCAGCACCCTGCCATGGGCAGGGACACTTTCCACTGGACCAGGTTGCTCCAAATCCTGTCTAGTGTGCCCTGGAACATTTCCAGGGATGGGGCATCCAGAATTGGATTTATTTCTGCTGCCAAACTGGGGCACCTCTAGGCAGTGCTGTCGTGTCCTGCTGGGACTGCAGATGTTCCTGGTGCAGCAAATGGACACTAACAGGCAGTTTCACTTCTCACCAAAATTTGGGCACCTGAATTGTACCTTTAAGAGCCCAAGTGGATACAGAAATTACCCACATGACCTGTTATTACAGGCTCAGGTGAGAGTGTACATGCGGTTTTATTGCCAAAACATGAGGTTGGCAGAAGTGAGTCATACCTGGGAAGATCTCAGCTTTGCTCTTTGATTTACTTTTATCCACCAAATATGAAAATATTTCCAAGAATACAGGTAGGAATATGCTGTTCTCCTGTTAGGGCAGAGCTCTCACTGGCTCTTAGGTGTGTTTACATAGCTCATAGGATGTATTTTTGAAGCTTTAGTATAAAGGGAGCTATGTATACATTTTATCTAATCTTCAGTGCAGTAGGCATGAGCAGTTCCTGGAGAAGGGACCAGAATATAGGGCTCTGCCCCTACTGTTGGGAGTCTCTTTCTCATGGAGTCATACTTGCCCTCCAGGGCTTTCTCTTTATGGCTTTGAGAGTTTTGAATTCCTCTGTGAGCTGGCCCAGCTCCAGCAGGAGGGCAGAAAGCAGCCTCAGCCCAAGCTCTGCTTGAAGCTTGCTGGTTCAGGGACTTTGCAGGTGGTGGGATCCGCAGGGGGGAAAATGCCCGGCCCTGGGAGAAGTGCCCAGCCTCCCAGGTGAGCTCTTAACCAGTGGAATACTCTTTCAAGGTGACAGTATTGTCTTCTGTGGACATGGCTTTGGTTGCAGTGGTTGTTGGATGTTGTTTTGCCTTTGGTGTTTCAGTGTGAGCAGGGGGTATCTGCTCTGCAGGTTTCACATGGGGTTTCAAAGTCAGCTCCTTCCATGGCCATCCCTGCTGACCAAGTGACCTTGGAGTGTTCCAAACTGAACAGCTCAATTTGCTGAGCTGGTTTGAAAAAGTGATTTTTCTTCTCCATTTCTTTTCTCTTGGGAAATTAGAGCTGCTCCATGCCATGACATGACTGCATGGTGCTGATGGGGAGGTGGGAGGAATTCATGGCCAGAAGCAAAGGAGGAGGTGACACTGTCACTTACAGTGACAGCTGCATGAAGTTCATCAGCATGTACAGGAAACCTGACCTTCCCTGTCTGTTCATCACAGCGGAGCTCAAGGAAGAGCTACTTTAACCTTTTTCTCCAGAACAAGCAGTCTGTTGAACACTCTTTCCAGTGTTCCTTTGGCATCTGGATTTTAGGTGTCTGCATTTAACTTCTGCATCTGTTCAGAGCAGAAGTACCTAAGAAAAAGAAAAGTACCTATGGTAGTACTGTGTTGTGCCTGAGAAGAGTCTATCCCTTGCTAAAATTTGTGGTTTTTGATCATAGAATCAAAGGATAGTTTGGATTGGGAGGAACTTTAAAGATATCTAATTCCAACCCTCCTTCCATGGGCAGGGACACCATCCACTATCCCAGGTTGCTCCAAGCCCCATCCAGCCTGGCCTTGGACACTTCCAGAGGCATCCACAGCTTCTCTGGGCACCCTGTGCCAGGGCCTGCCCACCCTCACAGCCAAGAGTTTTTTCCCAATATCCAATCTGACCCTTAAATCTTACTGTTACATGTAAATATGTAGAAATAAACTTTATAGAGCCTGATAGGCTCATGGCACTTAACAAACTGGCATTTTTTTCAAACAGCATCGCAAATTGTTTTTCTGGTCATACTTTTCAAAACACTTCCCTTTGTCTATTATTCCACAAATCACCTCCTGTTGTAATCAGTCAGGATATAATTTCCATTGGCTAGGGGGGGAAAAAAAGGCAAAATACCCCCAAACCCCTCTCTCTGCAGGAGGTTTTGGGGCAGCAGTAGTTCGGGCAGTTGGCTTCCAGCAGGCACAGCACAGTTGGGAAGGATTATCTTTCTACATGCCTCTGCTTTCTACTCTACTGCTTTGGAGTTTTTTCTCTTCTTCTGCATTTTTCTCTCAATTTTCCTGATTGATTCTTACTGCTGTTGCAATAATCCATTTTTCTCACACAACCTCCTTTTAAAACACCAGAGGTGCGCCCGTGCCGTGCGTTCTTCTGCGGCGTCTTCTTCCTGCGTGTGTGCTTACCTAACAACTTGAAAATAGCAAACAAAGCACATGATCTGAGAAACAAGCTGGTATTTTACCCTGAGGGGAGATTTTCTCAGTGCACAAATCAAGAGTTAAATAGTTAAAAGTGCTGTATAATATAGATCCAGCCGCTCTAAGGCTCGCTCGCACGTAGGAGCGAAGTTATTTGCATACGTAAATGTTGACACAGTTGAGCTCTGTGTTATCAAATCCACTGTCAAAAGCTGACCCCGGGCGTTTTGCAAGGGAGATGATGATTGTCTCTTTAATGACATAAATTCTGTTGTGCCTGTTTAGGAGAGTTCCCCACAACCCTGTCATTACTAAGCCCCTGCCAGTCACATCCCTACTGGCATGGCTTTGATGGGAAGTAACTACAACACCCAGCTCCAAGGGCCTTCTTTTAATTGAGCACTGTGATTATCACACACCAATCAGTCGACTGAGTTGCTGCAGAAGTTGGCCAGCCCTGTGCTAAGAGCTCCTGTGGAATTACAGAATCAGAGGTGTTAGAGATGGAAGGTGCATTAGATCATCCGGGCCGTCTTGCCAGTACATGTTTCCTGCTGCGTGGTTTTGGATGGTTGTAGGTTTGGTTTTTTTTTTTTCTCCCTGTACTTTATGGCTAGAGATACTTTAAGAACTGGGCCTTCCACTTTGATCCTCTGGAATCCTTCCCACAGAGTTTGATGGCAAGATTTTTCTTTGCCTAATATGTGCCCTAAATTTTTCCATTTCTTTATTTCATAATATTTCATATTATTTCAAGTCTACATTCTCATCTTTCAGTAATTCGCTCTGGTGTTAACAGCCTGTAAATATGAGTGGAATAGTATTATGTGCTCTTGAATATTAAGTGTATCACTTATCTTAAGTGCTGCATGTTCAGTTTTTCAGGATTTGGGAAAATTCTACTGATTGAAGATAGATTTTAAATGGAACTGCTAATAGTATAATTTCTCAGATGCATATTTTATTTTAGTATAGGAGTGGTCTGTTCTGGTGTCATTTGAGAAATTGTTGAAAATTACCTGAAAAGGCCAATTTGAATTGGAAATGAAAATGTTTTTTCTTTGGAGGAGATAAAATTTAAGTGATTTTTAATTTCATTGTGGCATTTAAACTGTGAGGAAGCTATGTGTGCAGACAAGTCTGCAGAGGGCATTGCAGGGAAGCCAGAAAAAACCCTAGTTTTCTATTGGTGACAGAATTAATGGAAGTTGCAGTTCAGTTACTGGAGTCTTCCCCAACCCCCCCATCCCAGCTTTTCATTCCAATTCTTCATAACTATTGTTCTTTTTATAGTTTTGCTTGTTTCTGTGGGATTTGGGGTTTGCCTGTTTGTTGTTTCTTCCTCAGGGCTTGCTCTTCACTCCCAGAAGCTTCGGGTGCCCAGGGAGGGTTGTCTTGAAAGTTTTCCTTTGTCGTGACCACTAAGAGCTAAATCCATATCCCCCTCTTAAAAAAAAAAAAAAACTTCAGTGACTATAAAAAGGACAAATGGACTTGGTTTTTTTGCAGTCACCCCATGAGAGAACGACGGGATGGGTGGTTGGTGTGAGCTGGCGCACAGTCACGCTGGCTTGAGCCAGTCCCTTCAGAGCTGCCCTCTGGCCATGATCCAGCACCTTTACCCCAGTCCTCTGCATGTTCCTGAAGCATTACTTCTGTTTTTCTTTCCAGAGTATCCCAGAGGTTTGGAGGGTTGGGTTGGAAGCCCCCAGGAACGGGATTTTGGCAGGGTTGAGGGTGTGTTGGGTGCCTGCTGGAGGCACAGCACGCATGGATGTGCAGAGGCATGGCCAAGCACTGCGCAGTCCTTATTCCATCCATCCATCCATCCATCCATCCATCCATCCATCCATCCATCCTCACTCTGTCCAAAGAAAGTGTTGGGCTCATCCAGAAGGGATGGCAGGAAAGATGAGCAGTGATGTGGGGGGAGATTGATTTTATGGAGCCTCATGCACATGGAGAGCACGGCGCAGTAAGGTGCCTCCCCTCAAACTCTGGGATGTTGATGACAGAGGCACGGGCAGGTAGATCTTGGGAGGCAAAGTTCCTCTCCCTGAGTGTATTGGAGGTGTTTGAGGCTCAGGTTGTGTGGCTGAACAGGGAGATGAATGAGGAACGTGAAAATGGGTGGGTTAGGAGTGAGTAAAGGGAAGTGTGAGTGGGTGGGTAACGAGACTGGCAAGTGAGAGAGGAGGTGGGAGGGCGTGAGTGCATGGGGAGGGAGGTAGCAAAAAAGTTGGAGTAGCGTTATGGGCTGGCTCTGTGAGGATACCTGGAAGGCTGGGAACAACCACCCTCCTGGAGACAGGCAGAGGGGATGGAGAGCTGCCACAGTGGGCATGGGATGTGCAGGGCAGCACACAGACCCTGCTGACCTCTGCTGCTTTCCCTGGCACGTGATTTACTCTGCCTGACCTTTACTATGTCTGAGGGTAAAACAGTAATCCTCACCCTGGACAGCTGGTTGCATGCTGCTGCTGTTCGTGCAGAAAGAAGTAAGACCATAATTATGCATTTGCAGGGTTTTTTGTCTCTAAAAAAGTCACAGACAGAAACTTCTAATCCATATGGTTTATTGCAGCTTGTAGTGGGCATTCCCAGGAGCTGAAATGACCCGAGAGCTGCAGGAGGAGGGAGTTACCTGACTAATAAAAGGTGTGAAGATGAAAAATATTCTGGAATTACAAACCTGCAATGTCTCAGCACAAAGACAGCTCCCAAACTTGAAATTCTTTTAATTTTAATGAAGGCGATGGGAAAGTAAAGTAACTTTAAATCATTACCAGACCCTGCCTGACAAGGTTCTTATTAGGATATTTAACTGTAAGGTTGGATGTAGCTCACTGTGATTAATCTGTACCTGTTATTATTAATTAGTGTGGCAGAGTTACAGTCCCATCTGTGATCTCTCTGTAGTCAGGTGCAGTCAGGCTGTTGTCCAGGGTGCCCTGTTAAGTCATATTAAGTTGTACACAGTACATTCTCAATACTTACTGTAATAGAGCAAGTCCTTGTGGAGCACAAATAGAGGTGGGTGACTGCAGGAAGTGACAGGGCTTGTCTTAGCCGCCAAAAAGGTATTTACTAAGGAATAACTTCATATGCAGTGTTCTGAAAACACCAGTCCCTGCAGGTTTTCATTGGTAGCCAGATAAGATGCCTCACCACCCTCAAAGAATTTCTCCCTAATACTGAGTCTAATCCTGCCCTCTGGCAGTGTGAAGTCATTCCCTCTTGTCCCAAGTCCCTCTCCCGATCTCCTGAAGCCCCTTAAGTCGCTGGAAGGATCTCTAAGGTCTCCCTGGAGCTTTCTCCAGGCTGATCAACCCCAGTTCTCTGGCCTTTCCTTATGGCAGACATGCTCCAGACTTTGGACCATTTCAGTGGAATCTTCCCAATCTTGAACATGGTCACCTGTTGCAGAGTAAATTTCCTATAAAGCTTAGAACTGCAGCCAAGACAGCTTGTACAGTAGTCAGTGTTTACTAATTTTTTTAATCCTAGACAAATCCAGAAACAATTTGCTGTACTTGAGCAGATGTTTCTTACCATTAAAACAGCCCAAATTGCTTGCTGATGTTCAAGTGCTGTAGTAACTGTGCAGAATAAAATCCAGAGGAACGTGGGGTATGTTTAATACAAGCCTGTTGGGTTGTAGATCTGTCAAACCCTCACATTTGCATTCCTTACCTAAGCAGAGATCCTGGTGGTGTTTACACATGCTTTGGGAACTGCAGGAACTGCCTTGTCAGAAAACTCTGCTCCCAATTGCCACCTGTGGGTCTGCAGGGACACAGTTAAAATATTTACAGTGGCAGGACTAACTAGAAGTTTGTTTATTGTTCTGCTTGTTAATAAAACTGATCACAACAATCGTAGGAGCAGCGTGAGACCTCTGTGGAGGTGTGGACAGATTCTGAATGCACACAGAAGCAAGAGCCTTGAAGTTTCCCTTCTGGCTAATTCATAGTTTGGTTTTGTCAGTTTGAAATAAGTGTGCTTTGTCTTTGGCCATTTTTTCCCATATGGGTGTGTTCTTCCTTTTCATTATGTTGTTTTTCTTTCCTTTTTTTTTTTTTTCTTCCCAAACACAGCCACTCCTTTTATTTTAAGAATAACTGAGCTGCTTGCTGAGCAGAAAAAACCCAAAGTTTCATAAACACAGCAGTTCTGATCCATGTAATCCTTTATTACCTGTAGGGGCAGGTAGAGGAAGCTGCTACAGGAGTGGAGGTTACTGACTTTTCCAAGGCTTGGGTTACATAAGAGGTCAGTATGCTGTAGCTCTAACAGTGAAAGTTGTGAACAACATGATCAAAGGTGCATTGATGAGAAATAAAACCTTTTGGCTTGGCTTGTTTCGCTTCATTCTGCCCCAGAGGGTTCTGAGCCTTTCAACTCGTATTTTCACCACCACACTGACGTGAAGTTATAGAATTATGGGATGCCTTGGGTTGGAAGGGACCTCAAAGATCATCTTGTTCCACCCCCTGCCATGGGCAGGGACACCTTCCACTATCCCAGGATGCTCCAAGCCCCATCCAACCTGTCCTTGAACACTTCAGGCATGGTGCATCTTCTCTGGGCAGCCTGTTCCAGTGCCTCACTCCCCTTATAGTAAAGAATTTCTCCCTAATATCAAATCTAACCCTGCCCTCTGCCATTGGGAAGCCGTTCCCTGTGTCCTGTCACTCCATGTCCCTGTCCCAAGTCCCTCTCCAGCTCTCTTAGAGCTCCTTTAGGTGGGAGAAGGCTGTTTCAATGTCTCCCTGAAGGCCCTGCATATTATCTTAGATTTGTTTCCTGCTGTTGTAAAATAGATTTTATTACTGGAGGTTTTATCTTCTAATGCTTTCATTACCCGGAGTTTTTCTGTTTGTTGCTCAAGGGAAAGTGAGGGGAACCACTCACTTGTTCTCAGCAAACCAGAAAGCAGCAGTTCATGGCTGTAGTGGCTGCGTAATGCTGAGTTAGTGTCTGTAGGAAAACAACCAGACAGCTTCAAGAAACAAGTTATATTTTTTTTAAGTTGTTTTGGGTTTTTTTAAACATGTTGAAACCATTTAAATTGCTGCAGCGGGGTAGGGCAAGGAGGGTGGTAAAAAAATACGTCACCCATCCCTTGTGATTTTGTGGTTTTGTCTGAATAATTTTTTTTTTAATTCCCTATGATCAGCCACGCATTTCAGTTGTGATAGCTAACCCAAGAACGTGGCTGCATGCAAGATGTCTCATTTGCCTAATATTAAAAATATGTGTGTGTAATAACATTTTTTCTAATGCTTCCCATCTGGAAGATACGTCACACACTTTTGCATTAAAATTCATAGCACCCTTTTTACATATTACAGCGCTTTGTGATGGAGACTGTGCATGGAGTTGTTAATTTGCAGTTCTGGGCTAAAAAATAGTTCAAAGCAGCTTGTTATTTACTGCCAGAAACAAGTTTTCACTATTTGTCTGTCTTAGTCAGTCTGGTAGAACCAATACATTTGTGAGAGGCAGTTTGTCTGCTTAAAATGTTATGGTTTATTTACCAGAAGAAATGCTGAGCAACTAACACAAAGTCAAGGGTCTGAGGACTGTCTTCCTTCAGTCCTCCAGGAGATGCCTGGAAGCTTTAAGGTTTTGGTGTAAAATATGTGTATTTCAAATCCTAGTGGTATCATAGCATGTGAATTCCTGTCAAAAATTGTCTCAAAATGGTACAGCTTTTAAAAGATAATGGTCAGGCCATGTGGATTAAGCAAGGCTGCATTCTTTTCTGAGTAAACTTAATAAAATAGTGTCAAAGAAGAGCTGCAGGGATCTGTTAGGATTATAGTATGTAGGAAAGCAGCTTCTGAGCTGCTTCTGTACTTCAGATATATTTAGTGATAAGGTCTGGTTAATACATCTCCATTTTAAGTGTATAACTGTCCTTTGAAAAGCATGATTTTCAATGTGCCAGGCAGCAGAAAGCACCTGTGTGCTTAATTCCAGCTTGTGGTGACATCTTCTGGATGCTGAGCACTGGGAAAATTTCACCTGTTATTTGAGTAGTTGATTGAAAGTTGAGTTTTTCTGTGGCATGATCCACAGTCAGTGTTGTAGTAATAGGACAAACCAGTCCAAATCTGCTGTCGCTCAGGCTTGTTGTCTCAACTGTTATAAAATATTTGCTTTTCAAAACGCTTTAAAAACATAACAATGCGAATTTGAACACTCCGTGCAAATTTGACCTGTATTTATACCAGTGTGTTTGGAAGAAGCCCATTGGATGATTCCCATGCTGTTTTCAGTGTCTCTCCGCTTTATTATTCTGAGAAAATTCGATGCATCTGCAGCGTGCACGATCTGGTTTTCTGATATGCAGATGCACAGCCTCGCCTATCTCGTGGAATCAGTGTAGCAACCGCTCTTTACAAACGCTGTGACAATGTACAGCCTCCTATCTGAGAACCAGATCAGACTGAAATTGGGACTCGGTCCAAAAAGCAGAATACTGCAGTCAGTCTACTTACTGTGTCAGCACTCAGCTCCGTTTCTGTGCTCTGCAGGGAAAGAAACGGGAAGTGCACGCTGGCATCCAGAGATAGATTCCTGAGTCACGGAGGATGGTGGGGATGGGTGCCGGTAATAGGAGGTGCTTAAAGGTTCCCATTTCTACAGACACTGAGCTAAGAGATGTTGCAGGAGATGTTCTGAGCCTGGGTGGCACTCAGGAAGTCGCTGCATGACACTATGGATGGATGCCATGTGACTTCCCTGTTTACACTTGTCTGTGTGACAGAGTGACCAGATCGTGTCACAGCATCCTTGGTCCTTGACCTCTGGAGTCATGACCCTTGGTACCAGCGGGGATTTGTGGAGTCAGGCCCTTGCAAAACCACACTTCAAGTGCTGATGAGTTCAGACTGGGGTGACCTCTTGCCTAAGACTGTACATTTCCTTCCCTTCCGCCAGCCCTGCTGCTATTCCGGGCTGTGGGCTGGCACCACTCCTCGTCTGGCGGGCATCGCTCCGGGGGCAGGTGGGCTTCCTGCTGCGTGGCTCACCCTCCATTCTGCCTGCTTCCCACTTAACCCTCTCATTCCTCAGTCCCTGGGCTTACCCTTCTGTCCTAAAATTGGCTCAATCCTGGGAAAATCATCCACCCACACTCCTGGGAGAGGGGGACCCGTGTGCCCGATGCTGCTCGGATCGCGCAGGAGCGCAATGTGTTCTGCGCAGCAGCAGGGTCGTTTTGGGGTTGTGGCACTAAATCTTTCAAAAGTAATCACACTTCTAGAAGTGATTTAAGCACTCAAGTTTCTGGGTGAAAGCCAGTTGCCAGCGTTTAATCTGCACCCTAAAGTTCTGCTGGTAAATTTGATCTGGCAGTTCTGCCTGCATATGGGGGGATGCACCAATAGCAAAATATCTTCCTTGATAAAGAGCAGTGGGACCTTCAATGTGCACAGTAAAAATAAAAACGTTTTAAAGGATTTTTAAACTTGTTACTGCGTTGTAGATGTGCAGCAGAATCCATGGATGGTGTTTGGCTGTCATATAATTATATTTTTAAATAGTAAATTGGGATGCAAAGGAACTTACTGCAGCTGGAACTCTCTGCTGAAGAAAATAATTGGGATCCAATGCCAGGAAGTTTTCATGACGGTGATTACAGCTTGTTGCTTGCACTTCCCATATAACTTTCAGTGTCACAAGCACTTTTATTTATCCATTAAGCTTCTTTTTTTGGTAAATTAAAATTCTTGGTTATGTTTTCCTATGGCTATCTAGTAAGTACTGAGTTTCTTTTAAGGAGGCAGGGGGACAATATGTATTTTGAGCCAAAATATTACAGCACCTAAAAAAATACAGTTTCTGTTCTTAATTGCCAGTTTTCTGTCTTTTATGGTGCCTTGGTTTAAAAAAAAAATCAACAAGCCCATTGTGATGCTTTTGATTAGGCTTCAGCAGAGATAATAAAAGTGTAGTGTCCCTTTGTGAAAGGAGTTTTTAATTATTGGTAATTGTACTTCCCAGCTTCATTTCTGAAGGGAAGCGGAGGTGACCTCATCCTGAAAGTTGTCAGTCTCATGCTGGTGTCATTCACTGCCTGGAAAAGAGGTTGGGGTTTTGTTTCTTGTTGCTTCTTTTAATGAGGAGCTGTCCACAGGCCTGATGGGCTCTGTGGCTTTGGGAATGCTGTCCAAACTCTGCTTCAGTAGCAGGCTTGTTCCTGAAATGTTAAACTGAGTTTTATCTTAGGGCATCAGCAGAGTCTCAGACCTGCAATGTGCCCATTCCAGTAACATCTCTGGCAGCAGAGATTACAAAAGACTTTAGGGAGGTGATGGAGTCCTTGTAGAGGACAATTATTAAAGATTCAAAGGGTTATTTCTGCTCTTTCATACTAACCTAATAACCTTGGGTGTTTCCATTACCTATCCAAAGGTTTAATTTCTTAACCCTTCTCCATTCTTGGCTTTGGCATATTCTTGTGAGGTCCCCACTTGACCTGTGCTTTGCATTTAAACAGATGACAAGAGAGATTTCCTCACCCTTTGGACCGCACAGTGTGCAGGGCAGTGGGGGTTGTATGTCTGGGGAGGTTCCAGGGTATCAGGAGAAGTCAGCATTCAGATGTGGCCGTGATGGAAATGCCAAAATATTTACAATCATTTCAGTTCATGGAGCATCTCCGTATGTCGGGAGAAGGATGACGAGGATACGTTTTTGTCTCCCATTCCTGTTCTGTATTTCTTAAGCTGTTACCTCATTTCATCTTAAATGAACCTTCTCTAAAACACCCTGAACTTTTCAATTCCATTTCAGTTCACCTGGTGCCATCTGCCACGGTGTCTGCGATGTATTTCAGTCCTGACGAAATCCCCCTTCCTCAGCGGTACCTCCGCACGCTGTCCTAAGGATGATGTGACAAGCAGAGCTGGCAAGTTGTTCCCACCTTTGTTGCCAATTATAAAGCAGTGTAAAGAGGCAAATTCTGACAGCCTGTGTCCTTAGAGGTGTTTGAATACCAAACTTGTAGTGAAATCATCAGCAGTGAGGCTCTTGAGCATCCCTGAGGCTCTGGGCTGGGCTCTCCGCTCACCTTGTGCTCAAGTAGTCTTTCCCTGACATTCATCACTTTTTTGCCTGACTCAGATGTATATTTAAAGCTGCTGATTATTCATCAGCATCAAAACATTTACTTGTAGATACAGAGAGCACAGTTCCTTGTAAAAGGGAATAAGCTTTCAGCGGGTTTATTTTCTAATCCTGGAGAAATCTGCAAGGTCAGTGAGCCTGGCGTGTGTAATGGGTCTCCTCACGGCTGCCAAACGTGTTGGGGACTGTGGTCTGGAGCTCCCAGTTTATCTCATTCCTTTGCTTTCTGCTGCTCATAGAAAGATCTAAAAAGAATTAACATCTCAGTGGTGTGAGATGTTCAGGCTGTCTGAAATGGTTTTCGTTCTGCGGCTCCCAGATTTTCTTCAGGCAAAAGGAGCTGAAGTTTTCCTGAAGAAAACCACATTTTTCAGTAAAAACACTGAACACTGAATTCAGGTCACCTCAGACTGACTCTACTCAGTCCTTCCTTTGCTGTGTTAAGGTGAGGATTGCAAGAGCACCTTAAAGGATTGTTCTGAAAACTGTAATAGCGCTTCTGCAAGCCTGCCAAAATATATACTAAATGCAAATATTTTTAAGCCTTTCCACCTCCCAGAGTTGTTTTGTTATCTTGTTCCATCCTGAGCAGAAACACAGGAGACTGAGATCTCGTCTCATTCTCACAAACCAATGCAGAAATTGTGGCCTTTCAAAATACTCCTTGAATCACTGGTCTGTATAGTTGTATAGTTGTGACTCCCAGGTTTCAAAATGGGATAAAGAACCTTTTCCCAGCAGGAGTAAACACAGCACAGCTCCTCTGCTATGCCAGGCAAACTTTTCATGGTGTGTTTTGGAAGTGCATGTTTCACATGGGCACAACTAGCTGTTGATTTAAAAAAAACAAAATTACTTGAAACTATTCAGGGGCACAAATAAATGACTGCAAGAATACCAGAGAATTGAGCAACAGGCAAAGGACATGTTGTTTCCTTTAAGAATTCTGACTAGAAATGACGTCACTTAGATAGTTTGGATGTTTGTGAGCACTACAGGACTTGGAAAGGGAAAGCAAATCGGAAAAACACTGGGAAGCTGAACAATTTGTTTTGTTTTATGACTCCCTGGTCATTTAATGAGGGAGCTATTACTCATGCGCTGTCACTGCGCATCTAGAAAATTCCTCTGGGTTTAAAAACTGGCAGGGAAAAGTAGTTTCCTAAAAAACACTGAATTAATGAGATAAAACCCATTGCTCAGGAGTCCCTAACAGGAAGGGTCGGGGGCGGAGCTGTGCAGGGCTCACGGTGTGTTGGAAATCTCCGCAGGGGATTTCAGAGAGCAGATAGAGCTGGCAGGGATTCAGGGAAGTGATGCAGCAGATATGCTCAGCATCTGGCTTTTAGGATAAAGAACTATGTATTTGAGCAGAAAAAAAATACAAGTTTGACTGGGGCATTGTAGCCAATCCTTGCCCCCCCATTCCTTTGTATCTGAAAATATCTAGGGCTGGGGTGTTTAAAGAAAGAGGTTTGTACCCATGGGCAATGATACAAAGCAGTGTATTAATGATATTGACACATGAAGTGAGGCCTGTTGTATTTAAGGAGAAGAAAAATAAGTATGTGTGGTGTGGGCTTAATTATCCATCTTGAAATGAATTTTCATGGTTTCATAATTTGTATTCCTATGGTCTGTCAGACTTCGGACTTCTTCCTTTGAGTCTGCATTGCTTTATAGTTCTGTATGGTATTTTAAAGTGCAATACAATGCATTTTTACTTCAGTTATTTTAGCTGGTTTAGCCTATCTTGTCACATCCACACAGGATACACATTATCCTCACCCTAACTGGAAACCTGATGCAACTTTCATGGCCCTGAGGTCAGGATGAGGCTTGTTCCAGTTGGGTGTTGTAGCGAACACTGTAAGCAGAGTGATGTTCCAGTCTGGAAATGCAAGGGAATATTCCTCACCAGCCCCCTGACACAATTATTCCCTCATAGCAGAAGTTATTGTAATTCCTTTTGCCAAAAAAATGCTGATAAAGCAGAGGCTGTTAGGAGGGAAATCCATAAAGAGTCTGGAAAGTGTGATGTAAGGATTAGTAATAGAATTAGCAAGCTGCTGTAGCAGTTCTGCTACAGTTAGCCTTAAATTACAACACCTCAGACATAATCATTGTCATTCCTTGTCTCACTGCAGTGCTGTAGTCTGAATCAGTTTTGTCTTCTCTGTTACTGTCCTTTTAAGCACTTTCAAAATTATTTTAATTATTCATTTTTCATCAAGATTATCACCAAATTTTCCATGCAAATACAGAAGTAGTTCAGGAAGGGTTGTGTATTTTAGGCTTCAGATCAAAATGATGCTTACCTGTGTCCCCCTGTACATGCACCATACACCCTCTGTAGAAATATCCAGTATTGAACTTTCAAAGCACATAGATGCCCAGTTTATTGTATCCATGCTGGATTTTTGCCCTTGGGTGTGGAACTCGACTGCCTGGGCCAGAATTATTAGGAAATAATTCCTACATGTGATGTGAACAGAAGTCCTGGATCACAGGGCAGAGCTCCATTCCCACCAGGATGGAACAGAATGAGACTGCAAAGGCTTGGGGGGACCCTTGAGTTGTTGAGAACATGGCAGGGGTATGGATGTCATGTAATTTTGGAATCAGAATAAGCACTGTAGAGAGAGACACTCCAGAGAGACCTTGTTTGTGACACATTAGACAGGGATTTGGGCATCAGTTGCTCTGAGGTTGTGTGCCTGGCAGGGAGCACAGGGAAGCTGAGGTTTGGTGTGGAACAGCCTGTTGGGTACCAGGAGCCACACAAACGATGCACAGACATGTTCAGCCTCACTTTGCATCTCTGCTGCTCCAGTTTCCCGGGGTGGTGGGAAGCTGAAGGCTGAACAAGCACAGAAAGGGGCTCTCCTGCTTTTCAGGTGGTGCTTCAGTGCCCAGTGGAAGATGATCACCACCAGGGCCTCTGTGCAGCCTTGTTCTGGAAAGGGCTCTGGTGTTGGCATGGATTTTGGTGGATTTCAGGCTCTTCCAGGGCACTTAGTGGTGTTCGGGCTGCTTTTTTATCACAGAAAAGTCTAGGTGAGAAGCAGGTTCCCTCACGCCAGCTGAGACCCCTTTGGCTGTGGTACAGCACATGCTGATGCCCCAGCAGCTACTGAATAGAAAGTTCTATCACTCCAGAGTCTAGGCACCTAAATCCTGCCAAAGCCCAGGGAGAACTGAGACAGGCCATGTGGCTGATGCCTGCAGACTCCCAATGTCATGGCAGGGGACACTGTGGACAGCCATGTGTCCTTGCCTGGTGCTGCATCACCCATGATACAGGACTGGCCTTCCCAGAGCTCCAGCCCTGTGTGTGTTGCACTAACACGAGAAAAAATTTATGGCTTGTTACTGAAACCTAACTTAATTTTCCTGTTAATGAAGCTGTAATTGCAGTCCATTACTGTGATCATGGTTCAGCTGATTGCCCTCCTTGGCTGAGGGATGCTATTTTCCCTCTGTGCTGGAAGGGTTGGTGATTGTGAGAGGCAGACCCCACCTAACTGGGGCTGCTCCTGCTTTACACGTGGACTTTGCAGTGCAGATATGTTCAAGGGACTGTCAGGTTTTATATTTAAAGATTTTCCTCTTCTGTTTTTTTCTAAAGCTTTACTCTGTCAAGGCCTGTGCAGCTGGCATTACGCAGCACATACTTTATTATCCCAGTCATCACTTCAACCATTTAATCCTTTTAACCTTCACAGTGGCTACAGTAGGAATTATGGGGAGTGAATTTCCTCTTGAATGAATTTCCTTGGCCACTGTTAAAACCACAGAGAAATCCAGAGTAGTTCCATGAAAAAAGGGATTTCTTGATTGAACTGTGTGCAAAGGACTGGAAGGGGTGACAGAAATGAGAAGTCAGTCTAGCTGCAGGGAAATGGCTGTGGGGACACCACCATGGGCTGGCAGCTGCCACATTCCTGCACCCAACTTCCCAGACCTGTTCCAACCACAGAAAAGTTAATTCATAACAGTTAGCCCTGCTGGGCAGGGAAAGGACCCTGCTGCCAGATGCTGTTTGTGTTGTACATGATCTCCATAGGTTTTGCATCTGTCTTTCCTGCAGTTTTATTTTCTGCCTTCAAAATTCCCTTTTTCTCATTGTGTCTAGTAATTGAATTTGCAAAATACTACAAAGTGACATTAGGATGTGCCTGTTAACAGAGGAGAATAAATTAATTACACGCTGTGAACTAACTGAACTCATTTAGTAATTGATGAATTAACTTATGTCTACAAACAGGAGAACTTGAATGCTGGCAGAATAAACAGTGAAATCTCTCATTGACTGAATCACTAGAGGTTTTTTAAGGTTTCTTTTTCCTTAGTGTAGTAGTGGCCACATTTTTAGAATTAGGAGGTTATACCAGTCATTTGCAATTTAGGGTTCACCTCTGTGATGCCATCCTACACCACTTCCAGACTGACATCTGCCTCTTGAATTCATTGGAAACTTTGACGTTTCCAGTTACTTTTTCTTAACCAAATATTAACACTAGTTCTTCATCCTTCCTTTTTTACACTGGTCAAACTTCCAACAGCATCCATCATGCTTCCATTTGAGATTCCATCCTGACTGGATAACCATGATTCTGAGGGGTTTTGTGGTCTTTCTTAATCATATTTTTAATGTGCACAGTGGTGTTACGTTCTCTGTGTGCACATTCTGCATCTTCTCTCTTCCCAGATTTCCATTGCAGTAATGGATTTGATTATTCTCTCTCTCTATCTCTCTGTAGTTCCAGATCTGCACCTGTGTGCATAATTTTGTTTTCCTTCCAGGATGTTTGTGTGGCTTGTACACGTGGATTGATAGCAATCTGCTCCATCTCAGTTCTGTGTCAACAGAAAGGAGCTTTCTCCCATGCCAACCCTCTGTAATTGCCACAAAAACCCCTTTGTGTTTAAGCCTCTGTTTTAAAACTTTATCTTCCTATGGTGCCTACAGTAGAAAGGCTGTTAATCTGCCTTTATATCAGGTTTTATTGTCTTATTATTCCTTATACTTTCTCTTTTTTTTATGTCTCTCTTTCTTGCCTCAGGGCAGTAAACTAGAAACCAAGCTCATTTTATTCTGTTTTATATGAAGCTTCTACATCAGTGTGTCTTGATCTCTGTCCTGCTACAGTAGTTTCCTTCCTTGGAAATCACTGGGAAGGTAAAAACCTACTGCATAAACTGAGGTAAAGTGAGGTAAACACCTACTGCACGAATTTTCTCATGTCCCAGAGAAAATCAGATCTTCATCCACCCTTTAATGCTCCATTTATGAGATGCTGACCTTGTTTGCAGCTTCAAAAGGTGGAGCCAGTTGTGGGGAGGAGACTAAAAAGATCAGGAGTAATTTGGATGTACGTTATGTTTTCTGATGGACAGGGACATATTTTTCTAATGCAAGTAAAGTTGTTTAATGGATGCTGTAGATCAAAGCAGAAACAAATTTATTTTCAGAATCCAGCAGCCCCTTTTCCCATCCCTTGCCTGGCTGTGTTCAATACATGGAGCATTATGTTGTCCTCTAATTAGCTCTGTAATTTCCATGGTGTGTGCCAGCACCAGTGTTCATTATTGAAGCACAGTGTCTGCTTTTATCCTCATGATGTGACTGTCCTGTCACAGAAGTCACATGCACAAACTGAGTAGTAAAAGGGGTTCAGGAGTAAGGATCAGTAAATATTCTGAGCTGTGCATGGTTGTGCAGATGTAATTGTTTGCAGCACTGCCAGATGCTCACCAGTTGATCCAGATGATCCTTGCTCAGCATGCAGTGAAGATCCCTCTCATCTCCTGGATCTTCCAGTCCCTAGCATGGCTAACAGGGCATTGATCAATCCCTAAAATCTTTATTTTTACCATAGCCATGTGACTTCCTTGCATTTCACAAGGGGAAGCTGAAGTGGAAATGCAAACAGGCATTTAAATAAACCATTTTATAAACTCCAGGTGCTGATCTCAAGAGGGCATCTTGCATATGCCAGAGGAATATGTTGTTTGAGGGAAAACCTGCCTTTAAATCTGTGCAAATTGTAAGGTAAATAATTTCTGTTTCCAGTACACTGATGGAGTAAGATCTCTGCACTGGTTGTTTTTCCTGCTATGAAATATGTAGCATATAAATGTATCTGGCATATGCATTTGTCACTGTGCAGCAGCAGAATGTAGGAAGTGAATATCTTTGAAAAACACTGATTTCTGCTTCACAGAATCACAGAATGGTTTGGGTTGGAAGGGACCTTCAAGACCATCTAGTTCCAGCCCTCTGCCATGGGAAGGGACACCTTCCACTATCCCAGGTTGCTCATTGCCTCCTCTGGCTTCTTTGCTTCTTCAGCATAACAAGGAAGGGTTCTAAAGTGCTTTGTTTCACTCTGAAAATATTCCTGGCTTGGGTTTCAGGGTTTTTTTGCAGTGTCATACGTGATGGGAGGAGTACAGAATATTTGTCTTACACTGAGAGGTCCTCTGCAGTGTGTTCCTGAGGCGTGGGAATTAAGCTGAGGTTAAAACTTGAAGTGGTCTGATTGAACTTCCTATCTTTCTTAATTGTTATCTTCTTTCTGTGAGATAATTTTAATTTCGCTTCCTCTTGTGTAATCGTGGAGTAGTCTGAGTTTGTGTTGTACCAGACAAAAAAAACACAGACTAATAAAAGTTTTTGTGCTGTTTACTGTTATTTTTGAAAGATACAGAGGAGCAGTTCCTTCCAGGTCACTTTGCATGCTTTGACAGACAAAGTGCCACGATGATGTGTGGAGCAGCACAAATTAATCCAGTGCTGGAGATAAGCAGAGGGGCAGCAGTGCCTGGTTTTGAGAGCTCACTTTGTAGGGGCAGAAGTGGCTGTGATCCAGCTCATGGCACGAGGATACAAACAGCAGGTGTAGCTTTGGAGTGCTTCATGACAGGGGCATTTCTGCTCAGGGCTGGGATTAGAGCTTCTATTGGAACTTATATAACAGCCACAGTGCCAGGGTGGTTGCTAAAAATGATGCTCATCACTCTTACGTCCCAAAAGCTGTAAGTCAGAAGAGCTATTTTAAGCTGAAGAAATATTTGGGGTTTTTTTTATTCTTAATGGCCATTGTTTTTTTCCCAGACCCCACTGAGATGATTTTAAATATGTCAGGCAGCAGTGGCAATGAAAATATGTGTTTTTATAATGTAAGACATGGACAATCAACAGTGAGTTCTGTTGTGGGTGGCTGCTTCATTATCACACCCTCATTAACATACCTCAGCAATCAACAGGGAATTATGTTTTTTATTATGGCTGTCCTGTCCAATTTCTAAAATACAGCATCAGCTGCTTTTATCCAGCAAATGGCAATCCATTTGAGGAAAAAAAAAAAACCACTCTTTTCCTGCCTCTGCTGCCCCAAAGGTTGGTGTTCTGCAGAAGGAGCAGTCAGCTGCTATGGTGATGGGCACAGGATGGGAATGTGGACAGAAATAGAGGGAGGCTGAAGCCAGACTGTTCCTGCTTCCTTATGGTTTCAGTAGCCCTCTCTGAATTGGATAGAGACTGATTCCAAGGATTTTGCAGGTTATTTGTGGTTTTCTGCCTCAGATTCTCACAATTAGCACAAAATAATACTCAGGCAAAAAAAGAATGAGATTCTCATATGGATAATGTTTGTACAGGATGTATGTAATTCCCTGCAGAGCAGCTTGTGCCCGTTGTGCTGGGATTTGGATGCACAGAAATCTCCCTCCTCCCATCCAGACTGAAGTCAGTTTTTGGTAATGCATAATTCATATCCTGAAGCCTTTGTCACAAAAACATCTTACTGCCTTTCCCCCAGCTTGATAAGCTTGCTTTTGTATTTTTAGGATTTCCTTCCCTGCTAATCCCCAAAATCATCCTGATGAGGTTTCAAAACAGAGTTCAGAGTAAATCTGAGACAACTTCTACGTCAAGGATGTTGCTCTGTGCAGCAGGTGATTCTCTGGCACCTGCTGTTCATGGATTCTGCCTCCACAAAGAATTACTTCTCTGTGGCACCACTGCCACAGTCAGTGCACAAGTGGACTGCAGCTCGAGAGATTCTACCAGGAGGTTTGAATATATTTTGGATACATCTCACAAGGAGTGCCTACACACACATTTTGTTCTGAAACAAAGACAGCCTTTTTTTCTTTTTTTGGTGAATTTTTGGTGAGCTCTAATCCAAAATTACTCTTTCCATAGGGAGCATGATGCCTGTATTTAGTGATGGGTTAGTGGCACACCTCAATTGCCTTTTCTGACTGAGTGCGCTCAAACAAGTACAGATTGTGAGGAGTCATAACGTGGTTAAAAATCTGTGTAAAACCTGGAGGAAAAGAAAGATTATTCTCAAGTTGTGTTTTAATTCATCTCTTTGCAGAACAACACAATTCAAACAACTTCTGGTGTTTTCTTCTTCCAGATTCTGAGGACAAACCTGTCAGTAATGAATTGTTCCAGATGTATACAAAGAAAGCTCTACATGGTAGAGGCTGTTTTTTCTCAGGTACAGCACATCCCTGTCCCTCCTTGGTATGAGTTGTTGCAAATACTTTGTAGCCATCAGGCCTTTCTTGCTCAAAGCTTTGAGGATCTTTGAAAGTACAGAGATAAATGCATGGTGTGCCTGCATAATGGGTAAATTGGATGTTTCACTAGTGGGAAATAATTGCCTTCATTTGAGGGCTGTTTGCCTGTTCCAGAGGATTGTTCCCCAGATCTCTTCACTTCATAGCACTTCTCAGTGCAGCTAAACAAAGCACAGGAAGGAATGTGAAGTACTATTATTAGTGTAGGAATCTTTTCAGTAATGGTTTGTCATTATTTTCCTCCCAAATGATCCAAATGTTTTGTTTTTTTTTTCTTACTGTTTATATCAAGCCACCACAGACCTTCTGATGATGTTAAATTCCAGCTGTGGAGGCTTTGATTGTTTCTTGCACGTTGCTCATTTTAAGATGACAGAATTGTTCAGTGAGAGAAATTCAAATGGAAAAATTCAAGCAGACAGGTCTGTGGGGAAGGTTGAGCGCCGTGTAAAAATCCAGTAAAACTTGAGTAAGAACCTCAGAGTTCAGTGTATTGATTTTCTTGTGAAAGTTCAAGAACTGTGTTTCCTTGCAGGCTGAAACTCATCTCAACTCCTCATGACCAGCTGAGCAAGAGAGATGGGATTTGATGCTATCCAAGGTGTAATTCCACAGTTCATGTCTTCTGCTAGTGCCAGCTTAATCAGTTTCTGCCCACTCCCAGCCATTCATTCCCAGCTCAGCAGCAATGCTGTGCCACCTCTTCCCTGACCGTGTGGAAAACCAGATGACTGGAAATAACTCGGTCAAGAAAAGAAACGCTTCATTTTTTCCCTTTGTATTAGAATCATTTGAATTAATTTCGTGGCCCACAGGCAGTCGTGTTGGTACTGCTGAAGGTGACAAGAAATGCAGCATCAGAGGCAGCAGTGAGCACTGGAGGGTGTCCCAGTGCTGTGTGATCTTGCTGTCAACAAAAATCTGCTCTGGGACCATATCCTGAATGAAGGGCTTTCACTAGCCACAGGATTATTTATTGAACTGCTGCTTTTCATTTATTTTATTAAGGAAGATTAACATCTTCTTGTTGGGGCAGGTTTATTTTTTTTTTACTTGAGGAGATAAACCATCTCTGTGAGAAGTCAGTCAGCTTTGTGGACAGCCATGAATGTCAATAAAGTCTTGGCAAACACAGTAGGTATTTATTCAGCATTGCAAATTAAAAACATTTTTCCTGCTTGTTTAGTGAAGGGAACAAAAAAAGACAAATTACAGAGCGGATGAGCTCTCTTGATAGTTGGAATTCATTAAGCTGGTGGTGAAAATGCTGGGGATTGATGGTGCAGAAAAAGAAAAGATGAAGCAGCTTTTCCCCAATAGCTATGGCTTAAGTTCAAGTTGAAAATGACCAAAAAAAAAAAAAAATCCCTTAAAGACATCTGTAACTGACTTCACAATCCCAGTTTCTGTCTGGGTAGACAGTTCTTTCTCACTGCAGTTAGTATTAATTGGTTTTTCAGTTGACAGATAATTTCTCAGTGGCTCCTCCATCTCCATCATGCCATGGGGTGTCTGCAGCAGCTCATAAATGAGATCCATGGCCAGACTAAGTAGGAAGTTCACACAGTCCCTTCCCATGGTACAGACAGAGCCTTTCTGCAGGCTTGTCACTCTGACATCCTCCCTCAGCTCCACATTTTATTATTAAAATTAAAAAAAAAAGGATTTAAAAAGTTACAGTAAGTTGAGCAGTTTGTCAGATGTGATGTTCTCACAGCCATTGCCTGCAGATTCTGGCTCTGCCTTTCAGATGGATTGTAAAGCTGTCGTGAGTGCAGCTCTAACAAAATCCATTTACACGGCTCCTGTTATGGCAGGGCATGGAAAGGAAGCAGTAGGACTTACTTTTTAATGAATTTCCTGTACAGAATCATTAGTCCACCATGGAAGCCTTTCCAAGTCGCACCCAGTGCATGCTCTGTGTGATTATCCCTGATGAATGGGATAAAGTTCCCACAGTTGACACTTGGAGTCACAGACAGTTCTCATGTCATTCCAAGTGCAGGAATTCTGCTCTTCATCATTAGAAGAGAGGGGGTTCCCTAGTAAGTGTTTAAATGCAGCTAAACCACCTGTAAATCACTAGAATTATTCAGCAGCAAAACAAAGCCTTTGTAAACTTCATTCTTGCAGTGCTTTAATTGCAGACAAAACTTTACTCATTCAAGTGATCCCATCAATGTCAAATAAAAACATGAATTATGAAGCTTGTAAGATTAGAGTTTAAAGTCACTGACATGTCATTCCCATAATTTTCTCTGAAGGATTACAGAACACTTAATTTGTAACTGCAGAAACCTAAGTGTAATCAGATGTTCTTCCATCTACAGTTTTTTACCTAAGTCATTGAATTCTGGGTTTGTTCTTTCCTGTTTCCCAGGTTCTTGTAAATGTGAAGACACTAACTGCTCTGTTCTTCTTCTTCTTCCCAGTTCAACAAGAAAATTGCCCTCAGCTCTTCGATCATTAAATCTGGGAAGGATGGAGCAGTTCAAGATTTGAAAATGTTTTAAAACTTCCAGCACCTAATTAGAAGGAGGCATCTTGGAGCAGCACAATAGCTCTCGATCTGCAGTTCATTTGGTTTTCCAATTTAGAAATGACAGTTTACAGCCCTGGTGCAAGCGTGTTTCTCATTAGCCTGTTCTAGGAACACGCAGAGTTATTGCAAGTTTTGAAAGATGCTTTCTTCAAAAGTGCAAATGATATTAAATGGCAGAATTTGCTCCCTGGATAGCCACATGGAGAAGCTGTGGTCTGCAACTATCCTAAGGCTGGTGGTAAAGGCAGAGCCAGACTGCTGGACCTTAGCCTTCAATATGTGGATGTCGTGGATGCAACTGCATGGAAAAGATGCTGCAGCAGGAATTAGCTCTGTCCAGGGGAGACAGTTGTCAATTCTCCTTGCTTTCCCCGTTTCACAGATGGATCTCAGGTTTCTTGGGCTTTTCCCATGAAGATTTTCTTGGAAAGAAGTGTCTTAGCTGTGCTGCTGACAGATACCCTCGTGAGAACTGTCCACGCTGGCTTGATTTCCCTCTTCAGGAGTTGGATTTCTGGTCTGATCTGGTTGGGTTTCTTGTCCTTGGGGTAAATGAAGACAGAGCTGTTTGTCAGCAGGTGATGAAACTTGAGGAACAGGTGTAATTATTTTTTTTACATGGTTTTCTGCTCCCTGAAGAGGAGATGGAGAATATTTGCCTGTTCTCAGGACTCGACAGGTTCATCTTGCATGGTGGTTTAGGATCTGGAATGTCAGTTCTACAAGGACTGGCTGAGGGTTGAAAAGGAGACTCAGGGAAGACCTTATTTACCTGAAGACCAACATTTACCTGAGAGAAGGTTGTGGTGAGGTGGGAGTCAGCCTCTTCTCCCGGGCAACAAGTGACAGGACAATTCTGGGACTCTTCTCCCAGGTAGCAAGTGACAGGACAATGGCAAACAGCCTCAAGTTTCACCAGCAGAGGTTCAGGTTGGACATTAGGAAAAATTTCTTCACTGGTAGAGTGGTTAAGCATTGAAACAGGCTGAGGGCAGTGGTGGAGTCACCATCTCTGGAAGTGTTCAGAAAACAAGTGGACCTGGCACTTCATGATAGGGTTCAGTGAGCATGGTAATATTAAATCAGGGGTTGGACTCAATAATGCTTGGAGGTCTTCTCCAGCCTCTGTGGTTCCAGTCAACTAAAATCAGCTTTCACAGGGCTTGCAGAGGCAGGTACAGAGCACATCCAGGTGTAATAAACTGCAGGAGGGAAAAAATAAAGATCCTTCACTCTTCTTGAAAACACTGCAGCAAGGCAAAATTCTGAACTTCTGCATGGCTGAGGGAAAAAGAGTTTGGTTCTGCCTGCACTTTAAAGCAGCTTTATTTTATCCATTAGTGTTTTGTGAGCCTGTGTGGAAGATTCCCAGGCAGCTGCATGGCTGAGGGAAAAAGAGTTTGGTTCTGCCTGCACTTTAAAGCAGCTTTATTTTATCCATTAGTGTTTTGTGAGCCTGTGTGGAAGATTCCCAGGCAGCTGCATGCTCAGGGCACAGCCCAGGGACACGGGCACAGCTCTGTCCTGCTGCTTCCTGCCTGCTCTGCTCCACACAGGCACTTTCTGGACAGAAAAGCTGCACAATAAATCCAGTGCTGATGTGGCCTGGCGTGGTGACAGCTCTTCCAGTAACTGCAGGAACTGCCTGCTTGCAGAGGCCCAGCCTGGTCCAATGGGTTGCTTTCCTTAGAACTGTTGTTCTGCACCAGATGGGGCACACGGTGTCTTTGTGCCTCCCTCTGCCATGCAGACACTTTGTGGTGCCTTGTGTGCCACTGCCCGGGGTTATTTGTTCCTTTCTGAGAGGCTGTGATGGGCCTGAGTGCTTCCCAGAAGATGTCACTGCCAGCAGGGCTGTGCAAACACTCCAGACTTGCTCGACATCGCTCTGCAGATGTGCTTCGGGTCTGATGTTTGTTCTGCCACCTGAGATGAGGGGCTGCAGAGAGGTTATGAAAAAAAGGAAAAAAAAAAATCCGTTTGAAAGGGAGTAAATTGTCTAGAACACACTTCACTAGCAGATTTCCAGGAAACAACCCTCTGTCAGACTTCTTAGAAGCTGTGCTGGCTCCAGGTGCTAAGTGCCAGGTCTGAATAGCCCATAATCAGCTCAGTCCTTAACGTTAGGTTTGGAGACACACTTTTCCCCTAATTTGCAAATCCCACCTCAGCCAGAGCTAGCTGATGGGTGGGCAGATTTCCATGCTCTCTGCACGACCTTTGGGATGAATATTCAACCTTTAGGTACTGATGTGCAGCTTCTGTCACACGCTGGTCTTGGCGCTGCTGGTGTTGAAATGAAGATTTGGTAAGATCTTACGTGTTTTGCTGTCACAAGAGGGAGTTTTGCAGCAGTGCTGCCCTTGCTGGTGTGTCTGGATGTAGTCTTGCTGTGGGCAGAGCTGAGCAGACAGAATGTGTTAATAGAAGACAGCAGCACAAGCAGGATGAAGGTCCTTCATTCCTTGTTAAAGCCTTGTACATGTTGTTCAAGCTTGACTAACAAAATTCCTCTGAGTGACAGTGCTGCAAGCGATTCTCTTGCTGTTGGTAGCACTGTAATAGAAAACAGAAGTGAGCATTTGAGTGACTCAAACCAAAATCAGGGATAAGAATAAGAAAAAAGCATCAACTGTTTAACAGGAAAAATAAAAACCCGACGTGGCTAGGTATTCTTCTGTGGCATTTCCAATTTATTGTTACAGGAATATCCTCCCAGCTAGACTCAAGCTCCCTCAGGAAGCTGGTTTCATATGGTGGTTTAGATTTAACTATTCATTGTCTAGCACCATTTGAAATCAGTGTTCTTGGAGGAAGAATGCCTGCCTTCATCAGGGAAACGGACCCTCGGGAGCCTCAGAGGAAAAGAAGAGGAAGTCAAGATCTTCCTTGTGTGGTTTTGCCATTCCAGTTAACCTCCAGCACCAAACAAAGTCCCTCACTGGGACTCCAGGGGTCTGTGACCCAGGTGACCCCTGGGAGAGCAATGCCCAGAGTGATTTCAAGGGCAGAAATTCTGCTGTCATCATGTTTGTATTTGTGAGTAGTGAGCAACAACTCAGAACCGAAGAAGATTTTGTGACAGAAAATAAGGCAAAAAAGTAAAATACAGAATTGTAACTGAGAATTGAAGATGTTGAATTTAATGCCCTAATAAAAACTACTACATCTAGTTCATAAAACATGGTGAGGAATAAGGAGAGAACTACATGTGCTCTAAATTCTTAACTCAAAACCTGTTTTCAGCCTTACCTAAGTCTATTTTTCTTACCACTTCATCACACTTGTAAATACTTTGTACATGTATCCTACAAGACAGACAATTGAATTTGAAACTGGTAGTTCTGCATTGAAGCACTGGGAGTTCTGGATGCCCTTTGCATCCCTCCTGCGTGTTTGGCTTTTTGTTGTGGCACGTTTGGCAGATCAGAATGTGTTCCTTATTTTGTGTGACAGGACCTGCCAGCGTGCAGGTTGGTGGTTGGATGTGCTCATGGAAATGGCCAGCAGCTGAGAATTAGACCACAGGTGGTCGGTCGCATTGTCCAAATCTGCTGAAATATGGAGAAGTCTTTCAAGATGGGATTTTTTAAAGTGTTTTACTGTATTAAAAAATGTGTGTGCCTAATGGTTGATGTTGAAAATTTTCACTGTCTAAACCTCTTATTTTCTCACCAGTGCTTTAATAAGAATTATATCAAGTATTTGGAGATTCTCCAATGTGAAATGCTGTCCAGCACATGACTCTTCAACCTTGCAGATCTCCATAACCCCTTTAGAGGATGACTGATTTCTTTTGGTGTTCAGAGTCAATAATAATTTCTAGCACCATTTGAAATCGGTTATAGTGATTGGGGAATTGCACCTGGTGAATTTTTACAGAAGAGGCTCCGGAGAGAAGCTTTAATGGTATGAAAACAGGGAAGTGTGTTATTTTAGTGAATGGAATTGCAGAAATGCTACAAGTTTAAACTCTGGGAGGTGGAGAAGTATAAAAATGTATAACCCAAGATCTTGGTTTAGGTCCTCTGTGTGAAGATGATCCTTGGAACGGTTCGGAAAGCCTTACGGTGCTGAGAGGGAAGATCAAGGGAGATGGTTTTCCCAGTGAGAATACCAGTGTGGATTTTGGCTCAAAGAAGAAGAACCCCACCCTGTTGGCTTAATGATCTGTCTGTGAGGTATGAGGAAATAAAAGGAGCAGCAGGAAACCTTCCAATCTGTAGCTCCCATACTCTGGACATGCTGAAAGCAAGATCTCATGGAAGTTTTTTTTTCCTGTCGGCCTGAGAGCTTCTTCCATTCTCTCCTGGTACACTCCTTACAGAGTAAGCCATAAACAACCTGAATCACCTCTCCAAGGGTGTTTGATATAGATGAATTCATCTGAAATTTCAGTTGTTCAGAGACACAACTGGCTGGAGGCAGAGTCAAAGGGGGGTCCTGTCCCCAGTTCCAGCAGGATCTCATTATCCATGAAAACAATCTCTGAAAGTCATCCTCCAATCAGCTGATATTTTACATCCAGCTTTTTGGGAGTTAATGACACCAACTAACCTACAGCAACACATCACACACCAACCTGCAGCAAGGCATCCCTGTAGCAGGGGATGTTTTCCTGGATGTCCTGGTGAGTTCAGCGATGTACTGCTTTTCCCACTAATCCATATGGGGTAACTAAAAAAAAGGGGTTTTGTAAACAGGTGGAGCAACTTCTGAATATTCAGAGGAATTTCTGAGGTTGTGGCTAGTTGTTGGACGCAAATCTACCTTTCTTTTATCCCCTCCAGATTTTTTTTTATGTATATGAAAATATATTGAAAATATATTGAAAGCTGGAGAAGGAATTTTGAAAAGGAGATGGAGTGACAGGACAAGGGGGAATGGCTTCAAACACAGAGCAGGGTTAGATTAGATATTAGGAGGCCCTGGCACAGGTTCCCAGAGCAGCTGTGGCTGCCCTTGGATCCCTGGAAGAGTCCAAGGCCAGGTTGCATGGGGCTTGGAACAACCCATCATAGTGGAAGGTGTCCCTACCCATGGCAGGGTGGGTGGAATGAGATGGTCTTTATTTCTAATTAAGATAATCAAAAACCAAAAGGGACTTTTGTGACCTCTTTCAAGCCTTTTGCTTCCCATCCATTCACAAAATCCACCCTCATGCTGTCTCTTTTCAGATAGAGCTTTGAGAAGTGGTGAGTACTGTGTTTAGTACCAAAGACTGTAGGTTAAGCCCTTAAATTAATGGAACAAATTACTGAAATATGGAAAATATAGCCTGGCTAGCAGCATGGGGGGTTTGTAGCATGATGCAGAGCTCTGCATGTTTTAGGGGGTTTGACAGATGTTCTTGTGCAGGTTAAAAGCTGTGCAGAATTAAATGGTGTTGGAAGCGTGACCTGAACGTAATCACCGTGTTTTAAGTACATCCACTGCCTAAGTAGCTCCCATGCAGACAGTTGCTTAAATGATTTCTTGTGGGAAGTCCTTGAGGGAGCAGATGGATCTGTTTGGAGTTTTGCTGCTTATGCTGTGCGTGTAGGATCGAAATGTCAGGACTTCAAGGAAACTTGTTAGCACAAAAACTAATCTTAAAGTTCAGACCAGTTACAGAGTGGTGCAGAAACAGGTGAAGAAGGTTAATAACATTTTAATTCTCTTTATTGAAAAGCAAGAGGTTCTTTGCACCCTATAGTCAGAAAAATGGAGCTGCCAAGTGCTTGGATCTCATGGAAGTATTTTCAGACGTGAGCACTGCTGGTGGTGTGCCTGTGTGCTCACATACAGGATTGTGTCCTGCTCATGGTGGATCTTGAGCAGGGGAAAAAAGGATGAAAAGAGAAAGAAGAATGAAAACAGAAGCATTTCAGCATAAAATATATCTGAGGAAGAGGGAGGTGTATGTAACGAGTTGGTTTGTTTTTTTTTTTTTAATTTTTCCAATTTGCTCTCAACTCCTGGCCTTTTAAAAAAGTGAAACTACTGGAAGACAAGTCTTCCCTGTCACATATATTTGGGACATTTTTGCAATTTTGCAAAGTGGTGCCTGCAAAACCTGCACCGGTCTCAAAATGCCAGTCAGGTACCACAATAGGTAACTTAAACTATTTTTTTTGCAAATGTGCTCCATCCTCCTGTTGATAGACTCTGCAGCAGTCACAAAATGCGACATGCAGGGGGATTGTTTCCATGGCCAGAAAAGTTTGTCACGTTGCCAGCATTCTGGAATGATGTTAAAATGAAATCAACACTTGGACTAAGCCAAAAGCAGCACTGGAAGTCAACTGCTTCTCCCAAAAAACTCTTTCACTTCTAATTAATACAAAATGTGCTGGATGGTAGGATGAGAGGGAGAGAAAGATGATGTCTGTTGGGAAACTTTTAATACAAAAATATTTCAGAAATGTCTGACAGTCTACACATTTTTTATTAATGAGTCCTGAAACCACTTCATTCTACTACATCAAGCTGAAATTTCAATTGTTGCAATTAATTTGTCTGAAATTTTTGTGATCTTGCATCACAGTCTCAAAATATCAGGCTTCTACATAAGGATGTTCTGTGAAATCCACTGTATATTGGCAATCTGGGGGGAAAATAAACTGATCATGTTGAGTAGTGGCTTGGGGTGATAATGAAAAACTGCTTTGTTTTCACAGCAAATAAATTGAGGGTCAGAACTACAATTTTCATTATAATTGATAAAATATTCAACATTAATTGATGAAATGTGCAGGAAGAGGATACTTATGAAAGAGTGGAACAGTAAATGAAACAAAATTGTGATATTCTACAAGATGCTCCCTGATTCCTTCAAGCCAGTTTGAGATGTCTTAACCAAAAATTGTGTGGGATTTGCTGTGTCCTTAGCACACATTTCCAGTGGCAGAATGGGCAGCAGAGGTATGAGGAGGATAAATTCAGGAATTGTGGCTTTTACTGTGGGCTGGTCGAGTCCTGCTGGGACCTTTGCTAAGTATGAAACAGCAGAGGCTTGTGTTGGCAGAGCTTTTCTGTGCAGTAAAACAGGCTGTTAGAGCTCACAGCAGTGTAAAGGTGCCAGCAGAGCAAATTCTTCCTTGTTTGGGTAATCCTAATGAAAATAGTGTTAGAATTTCTAACTATCTGGTGAATCAGATCCAGTGAGGGCAGTGAAGCCAACCTGGGTTAAGCTGCCTGCAGCGAGAGGTTGTCACTTTCCAGGTACCACTAGGACAGCTCTGCTCTCCTGGTTTCTGACAATCAAACTGCTGGGTTCTCTTCTCCAGATGCTGCAGGTGCATCTCCTCTGGAAACATCCAGAACTTTGGGGCTTCACGCAGAAAAGCTGGATCAGCTGTGTGCTCCCACCTCTGGTGTTGATATTCAGTGTGTACTGGTCAGTGTAATGGTTACAGACTCTGGGTCAGAAGATATTCCCACTCAGCTGCTTGAAATAGGAGGCAAAAAATATTTTTCCTGATGTCATTCTCACTCTACTGGATCTCCCAACAACTTTCCAAGAACAGTCCATGGGGAGATGTGTGGCTGCCTGCTCTGCTGCCTGGATTGCTGGGTATTTAAGTCCCCTTATATGCAGTTTCTGTCTCTGCTTCCTTCTCAGCATCATGTCTGTCTCCCCTAGAGGATTCTTCTCCAGAGAACCTGCCATGGAAGCAGATGATCTATCTGCAGTCCTGGGGGCAAGTCAATAAAACCATTTTCTCCGTGTCAAAGAAGTTTTTTAAAGCTCCCTTGGCAAAAAAAAAGGAGAGGTGAGCCTTGGGATCGCAAAGATTTGAGTTTAGTATTTTGGTGCTAATGAAAGTCACAGATTGATTTGGGTTGGAAGGGACCTTAAAGCCCATCCAGTTCCATCCCCCTGCCATGGGCAGGGACACCTTCCACTATCCCAGGCTGCTCCAAGCCCTGTCCAGCCTGGCCTTGGACACTTCCAGGGATCCAGGGGCAGCCACAGCTTCTCTGGGCACCTTGTGCCAGGGCCTCACCACCTTCACAGGGAAGAATTATTCACATATTGTTGCAGAGGAAAGTTTTTTTGGTCTCTACTTTCCCAAAGCAATCAGTGTGTGAAGCCCTGTGTAACTGGCTGGATTCCAGCCTGGAAAGCCAGACACTGACCCTGATTTGGAGCAGCACAGCCTGGGATGAAGTGGCTGGGAAGGGGCATCAAAGCGCTGTGTGGAGGAGCCAGCTGTGACAACAGTTCACCAGGAACACACGGCAGAGCATGGACATCAAGAGGAATATAAGGCAACTCTTTTAACTTCGTTGCTTCAAGTACCATGACTGTCTGTTCTTCTATAACATTACTGCATAAAAACCCAGCGGGATTTATTTATAATTGATGATTTTACGTGGAAGATACTCCAATGCCACTGTGCGGATTAAATCCCAGAACAGACTGACAGCTGTAAAATCCATGAGCACAGGTGAGTGAGCTGGTCTGTTAGTGGCCTCCAGAGGACCACAAAGTGATTTTCTCAGTTGGATTTTGCCATGATTTAATCTTCAGTCTTGCCTGCCCTTACTGTGAAACAGACTGGAAAGAGAGTGGCTTGATAGTTCCCCATATGGTTCATCATTACTAAAAATGCCATGAGGTGATGGGATTGCTTGCTGAAGGTGCCAAAAGCCTTACAAATCCAAACCTGCTCAAAAATCACCTCTGGGAAAACCCAGTTTTTTCAGGAAATTCATGGGAATTATCATGGATTTCCAGGCTTCCAAATAAGTTGTCACGTAAAGACTCTCCACTATGTTTCCAGTGTGAGAACTCAAATCACAACTTGAAGGAAAGAGAAATTCAGTGCAAGTAAATTTTCAAGATTTCTCTATGCCAATCAAAATTCCAGTTGGAGAACTTTGGAGCGAAACAATGGTGTAAAAACCCCCACTTTTTAGTTGAGATTAGCCTGGAAATTTTAAGGCACTCATGAATAATTTATAAACCAGTCTTCCCACGGATGAGCAGCAGGACGAGAGCGTGGCTACGTTTGTCACTGTATTGAGATGTTTCCTGGCAATGGTGGAATTTTTATGGTGTTCTTTCTCATAATGGAGTTGTTGCTTAGCTTTTAATGTCCCAAATGTAAACAGATCTGAGGAAGCAGATCGTTAAAAACGTTTAGAAAGGGCGAATGAAAAAGTGAAGTACTTGTGTGCTACGTTCCAAGCAAAGCCTATAAATCACCGCCATCGGAATTCTCTGACAAGGAGCAAATGGTTTTATGGACTCAAAAAAATGGCATTGGGAGGAATAGTGAAAAGATTAATATTTTTAAATCATGGCAGAAGAGCAGAGGGAATAACCTGAGAGGTTTGAGAAGCTGTCCTGTGCTCTGTTTTAAATTTTAACACTTTGGCTTAACAATTCAAAATCTGATTTCAAATCTGCTTTGCCATCTTCAGCTCCACAATCTCCGAAGCCATGGGATCAGTTTACTTCGCTGGCTAGTGCTCCTGCCTTAGCCAGGCTGGGAATGCTTAAATCCACGCAGAGGTTTTATGTGTAGGAACAGCTCAGGAAAGAAGGGTTAAAAAAAGGCAGCTTTCATTTGGTTTTCAACCCTCAAAGCTGCTTTCTAAACTCAAATATGGGTTTGCAGCTTTTGAGCCTTCAAGAGTCACTTCAGTGACCCATCGCCACGTCCTGGGCAGGAAGCCAGGGATCCCCTGGGATGCAGGGGTGGAGATGCCAACCCCTGGAAGGCACTGGTGCAGGGGGATAGGTGAGTGCTCCTTGGCTCCCCTGGCCCTGGCCAGCCCCCCAGATGTGAGATGCTGCCTTGGCACGGGCAGCAGCGGGAGCCGCGGTTGGGCTCGTCGGGAGAGGCCGTGGGTGGAGAGGAGCTGGCAGGGATCCCGGGAGCCGCTGGGAAGAGGCTGCGCGGGGGAGAGCGAGCTCACCACCCACCTCGGATGAAATCATGGAACGGGCAAGCGCGAGGAAAGGCTGGTGAGGAGAAGGAGACCTGAAAAAAAGCGGGGGGGACGGGTGAGGAAGGATGCTGGACCAGCGAGGAGGGTGGTTCCTGTGCTGGTGGGTTCGAGGAGGATCTGGTTCTCACAGGAGTCACTTGTAACAGATACAGAGCCAGAATAAGGGCAGGAATTTGTCACAGGAAGATTTGCTCCAGCAGCATAGAAAAGAACTTTGATACCTGACCCCTTTGATGGAAATTCATTAACATGTGTCTGAATGGAGGAGTGATTGTTCCCAGGCAAGCTGCTGCTTCTACAGTCTAACCTCTAACCAAGCTTGGACCAAGGAAGACACATTCCTGGAGTGAGGAGAAGTAGGAGATCTCCTCTGGAGCTGGCTGGTTTATAACAATGTTTTAAGGGCTGCTGTGAAAGGACCTTTACAGTGCCACTTAAGCAAGAAGTAGGTTGTCTTGGTGTTCCCAGTTGGGTGGGCACATTGTCTCATCCTTACTGTGCAGACCGACAAGGAAAAAGTCCAGTGTGGCTTCCTGCTGCACTTTGAGACTGAACATTGCCCAGTGTGAACTCCTTGGATTTTTTCCCCCCCATATTTATCTGATTTATGATAAATTACACCACTCATGAGAGTAACTGTTTCAATCCAATGAGAAGACCTTCAGTGTCTGTGTTTTCCACATGGATTTGTGTCCAAGCTGCCTCCCTGCAGCTCATCCCACATCATTTCTGGAGAGCTGAGGCAGGCAAGGAGCCAGTGGAAGGAGCAGGTGTCCCTGGAGTGATCAGCACAAGGTTTTGTCGTGCACCCACTGAATGCAGCCTGGATCTTCTGCTGGGTTTTGTTGGATCCTTTTCGTCCCTTGGAAGCTCAGTTCAGGACAAAACTGTCACGGTCTGACTTTGAGGAATGGGATTCTCAGCACTTCAGTCTCTGCTCCAGCAAGTGAAAACTGATGCGTAAGACTCCTTCTCCCCCCGTCAACTCCAGTGGGTGCAAAGTTGTAACTGTTTCAAGAAAGATACAGCCAGAAAAAAAAAAGCAAAGAAAACAAAAAAAAACCCCAAAAACATTTCCCTAGCTCATTTTCTTTTCCCAGAAAACCAGATGGATGAATCATTACAACAGCAGCTGTGACAGGGGACCAGACAACAGACTGAGCCCAAAGCCCAGCCCAGTCGAGGCAAGATGAAAAACTGTCCAAGGGTTTACCAACCCTCCCTCCCACATCTGTTTAAAGGAGCAAGACTCCAGAATTAGGGCATGTGGATTTTATCCTTCCTCTTGCATCCTCCATAGCAGCAAGAGCCATTGCAGAGACCAGGGTGTAATAAATCCAACAGGATCTAGCAGTGAGGTCCAGTGAAGTAATGTGATGGTGTGGTCAGTGATGATCACCAAAACAGAATCACAGAATGATTTGGATTGGAATGGACCTTGAAAATCCCTTCGTTTCAACTTCCCAACAACTTTCACTAGACCAGGGTGGTCCAAGCCCTGCCCAGCCTGGCCTTGGACACTTCCAGGGGTGGGGCAGCCACAGCTTCTCTGGGCAGCCTGTGCCAGGGTCTCACCATCCTCACAGGGAAAGCTTTCTTCCTAATATCCCACCTAACCCTACCCTCTTCCACTTGTTTTGTCACTCCATGCTGTTGTCTCAAGTCACTCTCCAGCTCTCTTGGAGCACCTTTAGGCACTGGAAGGGGCTCTCAGGTTTTCCTGGAGCCTTTTTTTTCCCCAGCTGTCCCAGCCTGCCTCCAGAGCAGAGGGCCTGCGTCTCTATAAGCATCTTTGTGGCCTCCTCCTGATTCACTCCAACGCATCCCTGTTTTCTCCTGTGTTGTGAGCCCCAGGGCTGGAGGCAGCTCTGCAGGTGAGATCTCACCTGAATGGAGCAGAGGGGCAGAATCTTCTCCCTGACCTGCTGCCCACACCTGTGAAGCAGCCCAGGACTGGGAGTGTGTCTGGGCTGCCATCAGCCATTGCTGGGTCATGGTGAGCTTCTCATCCACCAACATCCCCAAATCCTTCTCCCCAGAGCTGCTCCCCCATCCGTTCTCTGTACCTGTTATTGGAATTGCCCAAGCACAATATCCAGCTCCTTAGACCAGAGGGAGCAGCCTCGAGGCTCTGTTTGTTTGTGCCAGGCTTTCCTCTGCAGGCAGAGTTATTTGTGAGATACATAGACATTCTTTTCATATAGCAGAGTCCTCTGTGTAAAATGCATCAAAATAACACCAGAAGTGACAAGGTTGAGAAAGCATTTAAAAGTTAAGAGACACCTGCCTTCAGGCTGCCCACAGAACCCCTGTGGGCGTGTGTGGTTCATCCTTAATTACACTTTTGGGAGGTATTTTTTATTCCAGAGGATGCTGCCCCACTCCCCTCACACGATGCTGGTACTCACTTGCTGAAAAGCCACTCAGGGTTAGGGTGGATTTTTTTCCTTCTTCATCTTCATCTCTGCAGCATCCGAGTGCTTTGGCTGGAGCAGTTGCTCTGATGACATCTTCTTTTTTTTTCCCCCTTGGTGAGGCTCTATTGTGGTTTCTGCTTTACAAACAAAGAACCAGAGCGCAGAGAAACGAAGGTCAAAGAATCTATTAATTTCGGGTGCCCAATCTGAAGTAGCCAGTGCGAGATATTCAGGACTCTGTGTTCAAAGCGCAGATTCCTCTCATGCCTTCCTTTGTTTTCTTCCAACCCCCTGCTTTGTTCATTGCCCTCTTCCAACTTCTGCCTCTTGGGCGCTGTAATTACGATTTTTAAATTCAAATGCTGCTCTTAGCTTTCGAGTGTTTTCATCACTGACTGAAAAGCTGTAGCTGAGCTCCTCTAAGCAGCAAATGTTCCCTTTCTCTCAAGGTAAACAACGAGTCAGAGAAGGTCACTGCAGGTGAAAAGCCACAGGTCTGGAAGAAGAGAACAGGACATAATTCAAGCCAAAGTACTCATGAGCGATGTGGAGATCTCTTCACCTCTCCTGCCCTCTGCAGCTCCCTGAGCCCTGTCACAGAGCAAGGGCAGCACAAAGAAGCTGGATCTGGGATAAAAAAAAAACCTGGGGGTTACCTCAGGTGCTCAGGGCTTGGGTGCATTGTTGCTTTAGCAGAGGCAGCTATGGAGGAATTGTGTTTGGGGAAGCAGAGCAGACCACGGCAGGAGTGGGAGGGCAGAGGGAAGCCGGCGGTACCCAGCGTGTGCTTGCTGTGTTGGGAATAGCTTGTACTTGTGGGACTTGGTCAAATGCCAGGAAAACCCTGAGGGTGAGGCTGCAGTGCTCCTCTTGAGATGTTCCAGCCCCTGGAGCCCTTGGGAACAGCAGTGCTGAACGCTGTGTGCTCTCAGCTGCCCCAGGCACAGCCGGATCCATCGCACAAGGACACGTGTCCTGGGCTCCCTCCAAAGCTGGAGCTTCCAGCACATCCACCTTCCATTTCTGCTGCAGAGTCCTCTGGCCAGGCAGGTTTTGACTGACCGTGTCCCATGTCTGAAAACACTCTGCAGCCTCAGCACCTGGCACTTGGCTTTGGCAGAGGGAAGCAGTGGGGCAGTGAGGGGAGGATTTGTGAGGCTGTGTTAGCCGGTGGCTGGTGAGTCTGCAAAGGATCTATCCCAAATGCAGGACAGGAGCTGGGGGATGAGCACAGCACCAGTGAGCTGAGACCTCAGAAGGGCCCTGGAGTGTGGGTTTGAGTAGGAGAGAGCTGAGCAGGACTTGGGAGCAGGAGGAATGGTAATTCACCATGGAGCAATGCCTGGATGGCTCCGAAGGGGACCTGGCACCCATCTGTCCAGGCATTTCCTGCTGCCACAGGGGATTCCTGTGCTCCTCCTTGCTGCTTCCTCCACCTCTGGATCTCTGCATCACTGTTGCTGTTGGAAACACCAGTATTTCATAAGCTGGAGAGCTCAGGGCTGCAGAGACAGCACAAAAGCAGCTTGAGGACACACAGAAGCAGGAAAACCAATTTTTTTTTAATCAAACTTGCATAGAAATGTTGTGTCCAAGGAATATTTTAAGTCCAGCCTCCCACTCTGAGCAGGACTGTAGCCAGGGTGTCAGCCATGTTCTGGCCCTAAATCACCTAAGTATGGGGGGTACAGTTTAGGTGGTCTGTGTCCCAGGGCAGCTGTGTCTCCCAGCAAGAGCTGGATGTGTCTCCCACATCCAGCCTGAGCCTCCTGCGTCCCACTTTGCCACTGGTGCCTTTTGTCACAGTCCAGCACGATGGGGAGGAGTCTGGCTGTGTCTCTACACCCACCTTTCACGTGTTTGTGGCCGGTTCTTAGCCCACCATCAGCTCCTCAGGGCTGTGCAGGGCTTTCTCCCCACCGTGGGCAGCATTTGCTCATAGTGAAAGCACAGAAACCCTCCTTCAAACCCCGCTGTGCTCCCCCAAAACCAGAGCAGCAGCCAGAGCATCCGTGGGCACACCTGGGGGGGATGAGTCACCAGCAGCAGCATCTCCCACGGGACCCAGCCTCGTCTCCCACGCTGGGGCCTTTCTGTCCATGTGGAAGGGCCCAGAGAGCAGCTTACAACTCTCCCCAAACCAGACACCTCCAGAGTGCTGGACTGGGGAGATGTGAAGCCCTGGAGGGGGCAACAGGTCCAGATTTCCTGCTAGAACCAGCCCCATCCAGGAGACAACATCCAGAGCATCCTATCCTGCCCTAGGAGGGGGTGGCAGCATGGCTGGGCCAGGGGACTGAGTTGGACACACCACTCGTGTTTTCCATGCTAGAAACCTTCCTGCGTGCCAGTTCATGAGGATGAAGCTGTAAATCAGCAGGAAAAGCTTCTCAGTCATCACCATCAACACCAGGGGAAGGAACTGTCTGGGAGGAGAGATAAGGGGTGTGTTGGTGGTCCTTCATTGTCCCCTTCCTCCAGGCTTCATGCTGGTGATGTAATTAGTGATTAATATATATATTTTCACTTTTAATTTCACAATGAATATGAGCGAGGCGAGCCCAGATGCAAATAGGAGCCGAGGTCCTTCCGCAGGGACCTCAGGGGACTCTCCGGCCACCTCACACTGAGTCACCACAGCCCCTGGGAACCCGGTGCAGGACCAGGAGGGGACAGAGGGGTGACAAGGCAGAGCTGCCTACTGAAAAAAAAAAAGTCCCAGTTTGTCGGTTTAGTAAGGAGAGGAAAATAGAAGTTAATGCTGCGACCTAGTGGAGAAAAACCAGACGTGCAGAGTCATGGCAGAGCTGATTCAGGCAAGGGGAAAGCAGAAGTTTGTGGAATTTGTGCCTGGTGGAGGCTGGACGGCAGAAAGCTGTGATAGTGCAGCTTATTTTTACAGGATTTCACACCTGAGAACGTGGTTTGTAGCCTGTTCAGGTTTCCAGAAGGTGCTCAGCTTAGCCCTAAATATCTGGGCATTGGAACTAGATGATCTTTAAGGTCCCTTCCATCCCAAACCATTCTGGGATTCTGAGTTTCTGTATTCTCATGAAAAGGCTGTGAACATCCCCGTGGCCCACGTTACACCCAGCACAACACCGATGTGACTGCAAACGGGGTGGGTAAAGGTCTGCTCCCAGCAGTGTCTACTTGGGCTTGGATCTGTGCTCCCAGCTACTTCATCCAGCCCCAGAAGGAACTGGAATTGGAGAAGAAACTGTTTGCTGGAAAAAAATGGGGGGGGGAAAAACAAGTCATTGGTGAGATGAATTGCCTGGTGCCTGCAGCTGTGTAAACCTGAGCTTGGCACAGTCTGGGATGAGATCCAATGCTAGAGCACCTGCCCTTGGGAAGTGGAAAATCCCTAAAACACAGGTTTTGGGTCAATAATCACCCAAATGGGAGACACAAACACCACCTGAGCTAAGGGCTACTGTGAGTGAATGCCAAACCAGGGCAGGGAAAGCATATGGGGAAAGACACAGGGATGCTGTGCCCAGGCTTGAGGTCCATGCTGCAAAAAGGGGGCTGGAAAATGGGAAGGATTTCAAAGGAGAGCCCCAGGAGTGAGGAAAAACTCTCAAAAGTGTGAAGCTGAGCTCAGTGTGTTACCCAAATGAGGAGGGTGGATTTCAGCCCACCACCACTGTGTCCTGTATCTAAGGGACTCCAGTCCTTGGTTCCTGTGGTGGGTGGCCTGGAGAGCACCCAGGGACTAAACCCCTCTGCTGACAGCCCACAGGAGCTGGTACATCCAGGAGGGTTTTCCACAAGGGAAGGGTCAGGGGAAGCTCCCTGGGACTGCCTGGGATACAGCCTCTGCCTGCCCAGGATCTCCCTTGTGCCGAGGGCATTGCAGAACTGAGACGCCTCCAGGATTAAAGAACAGCTGAGCTGGGGGATTTACAGACCCAGGGCTTGGCTTTGGGTGCTGCAGTTGGCATCAAGCTACCTAAATCCCCCCTCTCCACATCTTCAAAGACAGCAGCTCCTTTGGAGCTGGTGTGTACCAGTGGTTAAAGCCACCCAGGACACCTTGTGCTTGCGGCATCACCTCAGGTAAATTACAGCTACGGAATTTTGTTCCTTCTGAACATGGAGGAATGAAGGGATAGGCTTGATCCTGCTGTCTTGTGTGCTCAGCCTGGATCGGGGAATGGGTGGCAGCCCTTCAGCCTGGTGCCCAGAGGCTGGTGGCACCTTACCCTGAGGCCCTGCTCACACCACATGTCTTGCTGCCCTCCAGCTTCTGGTTGTCATCAGTGGGGCACACTGAGACCATTAAACATTGCATGGAAAAGGCAGCAGGGGAATTAGATGGAGGAATACAGCCAGGAGTAGCAGCAGGAGGAAAGTGAGGAGGAGGAGGAGAGACTCTGGGGGAGCAGAGAGGAACATACCAGCTCGAGGCAGCTGCAAGGAGCCCAACAGCTGGAAGCCAAAAATAAACCTCAACAGTGAATCAATTCGCTGTGGGGAATGGGTGAACTGGGGGAAGCAGCAGCAAGGGGGAGAGGATGGGGCAGCTGATGAACTGAGTATGCAGGAAAATCCACAGAGCAATGAATCACCTCCCCAAAAAGCCCCTTTTCCCGAAACAGGGCAGTGATGAAGCAGAAAGCACAGAAACAGAAACAATTATGAGGGAAAGGGCAGTTTTCCCCCAGTGAATAAACATGCAGAACTGGCTGACCAGAAGTCAGGGAGTCAATCAGGGAGTGGATAAATCAGAGTGAACAAGCCATGGTGGTGGGGCCTGGCTGCCAGAGGCACCTGGAGCGATGATCCCTCGATGTGCCCACCCAGCAGAGGGGCTGCAGGGCTGCCATGGGGACATGGAGGACCTGGAGATGCTCCTCCAGAGCTGGGTGCCAGTCCCTGAGTGATGGGAGGACAAGGAGTCTCAGGCATGGGGAAGTGGGCTGCAAATGTTGAGCTGGGCAGAGAAGGGGATGTTAGGCACTGCCATGGGATGGGTGGCAGGTCCCAGGGAACAGGATGCAAAGCCCCCTAAGCTCCAAAACAAATTTTTGGGGTGTGGGATGAGGCATTTGGAGTATCACAGACAATAGATATTGGGATCATGGCTTGGATCATAGAACAATCTTTCAGGTTGGCTAAGAATTAATAGGAAGTACATTCAAAGCTCCTCAAGGAGCAGCTGAGCTGTTAAACAGTGATGAGGAGAGCCTAGAAAAATTGGGGAGAGAAACAGGTTTCTTGAAGAAAATGCTTTGTGTACAGAAGCTTTTGAATTAAAAAAAAAAATCTGTGGTGAGACATCACAGAGATTGCATCTTGCAGAAGGCACGGATTTTTTTATTAGGACATGGCTGCTTTTGGCCACCATAGGAGAAACACTGTGTAGAGCAAGGAACCATGATTTGTAAATGAGTTTTGGATGTTTTGTCAGAAAAGAAGGAATTTGGGGCTGCTTTTTTTTTCCAAGCTGAGTACCCCAGACACTGGACTGGAGTCCAGCTCTGTCCCTGTTCCATCCCCTCATTGCTGTTCCATGAGGCTGTTTTAGGAAAAGGATGGCGGGCATGAATGCTGGAAGGACACTGGAGCTGGGCTTGTGTGTGTGTGGGAAGGGTTAATTTCTCCCACCAACTGCCCCCTCCCCGTGCAGCTGCTCTCCAAATCAGCCTTTCCCAGCATCCACCCCAAGGGTCTCGAGCATCCCAGCACCGTGCTGGGGAAGGGAATGTCCATGAACAGCTGCAGGCAGAGAACGTGGGCAGAGAAATGAAGATTATTCACATGGACACGGAATCTTTCATGTCAAACTCTACACGACTCAGTGGGGATGGAGATGCTCCCACCCCCCATTCTTGGGGGCTGCAGCGAGGTCTCCAATCCCAAGGGTCCCGTCTCCACGGGCTCCAGGGAAGAGCAGGGATCCTACTGATGTGCGGGATCTGTCACTAGAGGGAAGCAGAACCATGAGCACGGGGCTGGGCTGGCGCTGCTGGCATCGCCGCAGCTGCTGTGGCAGCGAGGGGACAGTATGCAGAGACACCCAGAGCAGCTTCGAGCTGCAGAAAGGGGACATCTTCGTCCCCTTGGGCTGGGCAGGGCGCCAGCGAGGGGCGGTGGGTGAAAGCGACAGGGAAAGGAGCAGCTGAAGTGATGCTGGGCTCTCCGAGGACACACTGGGTCCCGTGTCCCCTCTCTGCAGAGCCTGTCACTGCTGGAGAGCTGGCACTGGGGGCTGAAATGGGGTTCAGGGGCACTCCATAATGCAGGGTTGTGGGCAGCAGGGCTGACTGGGGACTTTGAGCACCGTTTGCTCTGCCGAGGAGGCGGCACTGCTCCTGGGGACAGTGGGGACAGCTCATCAGGCAGGGCATCCCTCTGCCACCACCCTACTGGGACCCTCCTGGCATGGGCTAAATGGGGGTCTGGGGGAAAAGGTGGAGGAGGCACGAGGTGGCAGGAAGGGGACAGGGCCCCAGACTGCCCGTGGAGGGATGACCATGGGGGGATGACCAGGTAAGGATGACCCTGGAGAGTTGACCATGGGGAGATGACCATGGAGGGATGATCATGGGGATGACCATGAAGGGATGACCATGGAGGGATGACCATGGAGGGATGATCATGGAGGGATGATCATGGAGGGATGACCATGGAGGGATGATCATGGAGGGATGACCATGAAGGGATGATCATGGAAGGATGACCATGGAGGGATGATCAT
>VYZP01077324.1:0-20713 GCA_013400635.1 Hypocryptadius cinnamomeus | reverse complement strand
TAAATCTATTAAATAGGCTTATATTTCTGCTTAAATAATTTTGACATTCTAAATTAATCATGGATATTCTGAGATTTGTTGAAGAAATTTTGCCTTCCTCCTCCTGCTGTTTCTGACATCAATTATGGAATCCCAGATCCGTGTCTGGACCCCTCTCTGGGAGCAGACATAGGAGCTGCAGACAAGTTGTGACAGAGCCAATGACTGCTCACACAGGTGGCATTCCCCAAGGGCCATTTCAATATGCTTTGTTTGACTCTGTGATAACAAGCCAGAATTCCCAGACTAGACAGATGAACCCCAAATTTCTGCTACTCTTTTCTCTTCACCTGCCTTTTCAGGGGTCAGATCCATTTACTGTGGAACCTTTGCTTGCTTGGTCCATCCCTTGGTTTTGTCTGGAGATTCTGCCATAAATTTTTATGGTATAGAAGGTGTGTTGTTCTTACCTCCTTGGATGCAATGCTTTGACCCTGTGCTCAGCAGAGTCCATGGTGCATTTTAGGACAGAATTAGGCTGTGATAGAACAGGGATCATGACTGGGAGATGTGAAAACACATTCACTGAATTAAAAAAAATTAAAATTTAAAAGTGTATCTCCTTTATCATGCTAAACTAGTTCCAATGCTGAATAAACCTTCTTGGTAATTATTCTGGAGCAGTCATTTTGGTTTCAATCAAAGCTGTTATTCTGGGATAACTATTCTGATAAGATTCCAAGTGTAGACAAGTGTTAATAAATACAAGTCTGTCATTTTGTTCACAGAAGTTACACTTCCACAATCAGTGTTCTGTTTGCCTTCTTGGCTGCTTCTTTCCATGTCATTATTGGTGTCATCCAAAAAGGCTGTTTGTACTTAATTTGTCATGGTCCTTTGCAGACCTGTTGTGCGAATGTTATGAAAACTTTCCTCAGTTTTTGGAAGGGAAAAGACTTAAATGTTAATAGTGAAACTAAAAGCACAGGATACAAACAGAAAACCCAAACACAAATGAGTTCAGTGACATCTTCATTCCTGCTAGAATCCAGATATTCTGTCAAAATTAAAATACCTTCTAGAATTTAACTTTCATGTAGCAAAACTATTCTAGAAGTGTTTTCTACAGCTTAAGTGATCACATAATGACAACAGATTGTTGAGATGGTTTTTAAAAGCTCTTTTAAAACAAAAAAAAAGTCATTTTAATTCTGTGACTAATTTGTTCAGTATCATGTGTAATATTTAAAATTGCTGAGAATGGACCATTTTTCTTGGTTTTTCCTTACATGTGTGTATTTTCCCCTTTTGAATTGTCTCCTAGAATGTAACTTTCAAACTGCTGTCTTTCTACCTCAAGTGTGGTGTGGCTGTGGCGCAGAAAATGAAGCATTTGTAATGTGACTTTAGACAGGTGACACAGGGAGAATTGATCTGGGTATATATATATATATATTTGATAATGATCCATATTTTTGCCTGTGTTTGTCAGTATTTCCCACAAAAAAGGAAGCAGGGGGGAGCCCTGAAATTTCTCTCTTGTTAGCTTTGCCTGCTTTTCAAGAAGGAGAGAAAGTAATTTGAAAACAACAGTTCTTCTAGATTAACACTCTCTCCCTTCTGAGAAGAGCTGAGCCAAAGAGCCTCAGCTGAGACTCAGAATCAGGCTGTGAGCAGAAGCAAGCATGGAGTGAAAGTTTACTCTTCTTAAATAAAATCTTTCAGATGCTTTCCAAACTGTGAATGTGTTGCGGGAGTTGTCAGTCTCAATATGACTGTGTTTCTTTTTAAACACAATCACATAAAAGTTTTACTGATCTTGGAAAACATTTGAGGTTTTTTTTTAAACTGAGTTTAAAGGAAGAAAAATCACAGCAATCACGACAAAACAAAAAGCTCCAGAATCTCTGTTAATGAAGAGAAATATATGGATTTGCTAAAATAGGGGAGGTTGGCAAAGCTGAATTCCAATCAAGACAGTAATCATGGTATATAGAGGGCTCTTTTTCAGGAAGCTGATTAGTCAATCAAAATGCAAGTAATTTGCAATCTGCATAATATTTTGAAGTATTCGGTTTATGGATACTCCTAGCAAAGTTGCCCTAAACCATTCACTGTTTGCATTTGAAAGCATGTGGTTTGTAAAAGGATTAGTGAACCAAAGCAGTGTGACGTGATTTGTCTGGTGGAGGGCGAGCTGTTTCTTTGAGCCTTTGTGTAGCCTCGATGTGGACAGACCTTTTAGCTCCCAGGCTTGTGCCTGTTCTTTCACATAAAATTGTATTCACTGTGCTTGGAGTCCTTGGCTCACAGCACTCCTGTGAGACCTCAGCAGACCCAGCTGGGAAACCTCTTTAGGTCCTGTGAGTGCATCCATGGGAATAAATTAATTTCTTTTCCAATCCTCTCACCATCCCTAGGTCTGTCGTGGGGTGATAAAAAAGGAATCAAAGGCAGTCACTCCAAATAGATTTTAATCAATCTATGCATGTGTCCAGAGCTGGTGTGAAAAACACATTTTATAGAATGTGGGACAATTTATATTGTTGCATTTACAAGAAAAGACAACAAAAATCTGTGTTTGTTATGCTGGAGGAACAGGCTGCTTGTTTTATAATAATCTGTTAGTGAAGGTGACTACCTGACTAGTGGGAGACTTGAAACCATGTCCTTCCACTGCCTGGGAGGATGCCCTACCTTCCTGTTAGACCTGTCCTATCCTGTACAAATAAAATTAAATATGCAATCAGATGGAACAAGAANTAAAATTAAATATGCAATCAGATGGAACAAGAAAAGAATAACTTTGCAGCCTGGCGGCAAGGATGTGCTCTTCAGCTAGGACACAGAGCTTTTATTCTCTGCTCCAGTAATTTTATTACTTATTTCCTTTTTTGTCTACAGACCTTGGCTTGTGTACAGGAGAAACATTTCTCATTAAACTATATTGTGTATGTTTGGAGAAGGTAAGCAAGCATAAAGGCAAAGCATTGATACTGAAAGGATACTTTGCCAGGACACCTCACGGCATTCCTGCATTCAGGGTATTTCTGGGATAAGCAAGGTGTGGGAGAAAATCCAGCCAAATGCAGGAAGGAAATGGACCTCCATGCACCTGGGGATAGCACTGTTTCTGGTGTCCTCTTTGGAAAAAGCAGCCCCATGTGTTTGGAAAGCAGTGATCAGTGCAGGATTATGGTGAACAAGGGTTGTCTGCTCAAAATTGACCACTGCCTACTTCAGAATTACTTCAAAATATTTGTCTGTGGAAAAAATGAATTTATCGTACAATCATAACAGTACCAGTATAACCCCTTGTATGTTTTTCCCTGCTTGTTCTATCTCAGTGAGTTAGGTGCACTTTGTCCCTCTGTTCTCCTGCAATGGTAGTGGCTGTACACAACGGGCACTTCCCTGCTGCTGCAGGGGTTTCTCCCTGTGCCTGAAAGTCAGGGCTGTCACCAAAGCCCATTTGTTTGTCTCTTGTTCTGGGAACCTGCTTTGTGCATCTCTGCAGCAGCCTTGTGGCAGGAGATGAAGTTAAGCAAGCTGCACAGGCTGGATTGAGGCCATTATTTACCTGTATAGGCTTTGTGCTGATTTTTTTTTTTTTAATATTTAAACTGGAGTTTAACTTTTTTAGCATGTCAGTAGTTGTAATACGAGTTACCTCATGTGCATTTTGTGGTTTGAAGCACAGAAGTTGGAAGCTAATAAAGGGTATAAGTTGCCAGTTTAACAGGATGGACACTAAACCAGCCAGCCAGCCTGCCTCTGAGGAGTGCTCTTGAATGCTCTCCCAGATCCTGTGTGTAGGCACCAAATCCTCTCCTTTATGCCAGCTGTATTACTCACTAGGCAATAATTTAAATGATGCATAAGTGCATATGTATATAAAACAGGAGCAAAGCACAAAAAACAATAAAAAATCCTTCTTCAAAAATACCTCTAACAGGAGCTAACTTTAGCCCTTTCAGAAGCGCCAGCTTTTCTTTATTCCATCCCATTGTACAATCACCGCTTGAAGGCTTTTGAAAATTGACTCTGGTGGTTCATTCATTGTTGTCTTCTCTCTTACTAGCAATCAGTTCCCATAATGCTGGGAATTACTGCCAGTAAAGTACCTGAAACCCTTCCCTACTTCTGCTGGAAAGAGAACATGACCAGACTCCCCTGTACTGTGGGCAATATCAATAATTTCCTTGTTCTGCATGTTATAATTATTTATTTGTGTTAGTATGGTGGGGAGAAGCACTAAAAGAAGCCGAAGTTTGAAGAAACTTATATAATCCCACTAATGAATGCTGGCATCATGAATCAAACCCCACATTTGCCTGAGTCACCTGGGAATTTTGCCATTGAGTTCTGTCAGGCTGGAATTTCTGTCAATACTTGAAATTAGAGAAAATTTGTTTGAGCTTTGTTTTCGCAAAGGATCTCTTTTTACAAAAAAACCCCACCAAACCCTATTTTAAATTCTTTTTGTGAAAATTGGCAATTGTTATTCTAAATATAACTAATTGCTTAAACAGAAAACTCAGACTAATGAGCAGATAAATGAGCATGAACAGAAGAGTTTATTTGGACAGTGCCATCTAGTTGTTGTAAAATGTAGTGTGTTTTTCTTTAAAATTTAATTACTATTGCAAATCAGCTCTATAAAAAACCTTCAATGTAATTTAAGGCTGTTCTCATTAATTATCCAAGTGCTTATTTCTCTGAAGAAAGACTACTAATGTAAGGTAATGATTGTCTTAATTAATGGAATTTGTGGACCTGGCTGTAATGTGATTTTCCTGTGGTACTCTGCATTTAGACTTTATTTACAACATAAAAGGTAATCTATGAAAAGATCTAATGGCTTCCTGTTTTTTTTCAGAGCATCTCCCTGCTTCTTTCTAAAGCTCCCCAGTAATCTCTCCTCACCACAGCTGTCAGTGATAAAAATTGACCAAACCTAACTTATGTGGATATTCTTAATCTATCTCTGTCCAGACCAATCAAGGTCAATGAACAATTTAGATTTTTAAGTTACACAGTAAGATGCCAGATATCAATGACTTCTAAGGAACTTTTTTAAAACTTCATTGGTATTTCATGCTTCTTTGACACTAGCCTTGTTATATACCTTATTCTTGATTTGAATATTGAGCAAATGTTTAATATAATGATTACTTGCTGCCAAAGACTGCAGTCCTCTCTGTTTATAATAACTGAGCACTCTTGCTTGTCTGAATATGGTGCCAAAGAAAGATTAGGAACACAACAGCCATTTATTGGGAAAGTAAGCCCTGTGCTGGTGGAACAAATATTACGGAAAATGTCAATATTAGTGAATATATTGGAAGGCTGAGGTTACTAAATTTTGCTCACCATTTATTTCCTATCACACTGTAACTGGATGCTTTCTGAACATTGCCTTATGGTTGAGACTCTTGGTAATACGCAGAGTAAGTCTGTGATCAAGAGGTTGGTATTTGGCAACATCATTAGATCACCTTTACATTCCCCACTTTCTAAAGTATCCATCTCACACTTCTACAAACCCCTTAATAAAAAAAATAGCAAAGAATAATCACCGTCTATTCATCCATTATAGTAGTCCTTTTCCCCCCTACATTATAGATTGAACAATTTTTCTTGGAGTGAAAATTTCAGGTTAGAAAGTTTCAGCTAGCACCTCTAGTATGCAAGGGAGTCATTGAGCAGAAAGATTTCTGGGACAATAACTGCTTAAATGAAAACTTCTTGCTCTTAAAGTAAGCTCTTGGTGTACCACTGTGGGCTTGGAGCAGAGGACCCTGCAGTTCCCTGAGGCTGTCTCCAGGAGCAGTGAGCCATGGATGTGTCAGGCAGTGTACCGCAGTCATCAGCTCGCTTCCAGCAGGTTATAAAAGTTATGATTTGAGTATATGATAGAAGGCAGACTGAAAAATGGGACTGGTGGTGAGATGAATCCAATCCTGAGTTGGAAGGAACAGCAGAGATCAAAGGAGTCCAGCTCCTGGCCCTGCACAGGACAGCCTCCAGAATCACACCATGCACCTGAGTGCTGTCCAAAAGCTCCTTCAGCTCTGGCAGACTTGGTGCTGCTCTTCCCTGTGGACCCTGTTCCAGTGTCCAACCACCCTCTGGGAAAATAAATTTGTCCCAGCATTTAATCTAAACCTCCCTTGATACAGCTCACTGCTTTTATATAATGTGGGTTTGTTTGTTTGGATCTTTTGGGGGTGGTGCTTTTTTGTTGGGTTTTTTAAGGAACGTGAATCACAGTAGTGTGCTGGGAAAGGAAATCCATATGCTAAGAAATTAAGTCATTTTGCAGAAATTTTATTCACACAGCTTTGTAAAGGTTGAAATATTCTTCCTTTAAAACAGTGCAAACTCTGTTTTGCAGGGCTGTTGTGTATGAGAGATATAGGTTTCATCTCCTGCTTGGCCTTGGGCTCTTAGAGCTCAGGACTGAAAAAGTTGTTCCTAGGACATCTCGTTGAGAATCAGAGGGGAGTGCAAGAGGTCAGCAGGCATCCTTGCACGGAATTGCTGCAGTGAGTTCTGCAGCAGCAGTTATCCCTTCAGCCAAGAGAGTTCTCTGAACATGTGAATGACACTGGGAGAGCAATGATGCTCTAATCTTTAATTTCTGCTCCCTGGGGAAAACACTACATTGTGAGCAATATTGTCATGCTCACAGAACTCCTAATGAAGCTGCAAGTATGCAGACAAAACTGTTATTACCATAGCTTGGCTTCTTCTTGGTGGTTTATTTTTACTGAGTAAGCCTCTGCCACTTCTTTTACATTCCCCTCAATTTAATGTTGCACCGTTCCTGTCCCAGTATAGAACTATCTCTGTAATGTAATTCCAACCTTCCTGGTTCTGAAATATTACTTTTACAACCACTTAATTTTGTAGTGATAGTTTCTAGTGTTTGTCTAAGCTGCACAGTTAGAATTGAGATGTTTTGCAGGCTTTTAGAAGAGCCCAGAACTTACTGGGATGAATAAAATAATTAGTCTGCAGTAAAGCTTGAAAAGTAAGAGTAGTTTTACTGATGTTAATCAGTTGGAAGAAGTCTGGGACAAAGAATCATTGTGCACAACTATTTTATAAGTACAAACAGTACTGCTTCAGTACCGATAGAAATTGTAAAGGTATAGGAGCAGGTACAGTTTGAACGAAGCCATTTTGGTGGCTCCAAGATCAATTTATTACAGTACTCAGTCTTCAGTGTTTAAGAAGGTGATTGTTCCTATGCTGTAATGGCTTTTAGATAAAGCATAAATCTCCAGTGGCATTGCCCAAGAGTGTCATAACAGATTTCTCAGCTTGCTCTGATGAGATGCAGTCATAGCACCATTTTCTGAAGTATAAATTTTGTTGTGAACTAGGGGCAACCTAAGGTTGAACAATGTTTTCTTCACACATCAGAGAATTTGCCAGCTGAAAGCTATTCACAGTGTAATTTTTTTAGTCTTATGCAGAACTTGTACAGAAGGACATAAAAAAGAAGGTATGTTGTCAGCTGAAGCATATGCAGAGAAATCTAGTTGCTTTACCAGAACATGCATAATAACAGCTGATGCTGCAGAGTGTGTGGGTTCCACAGAGGCATCAGTTGATAAATTCTGAATCTGATTTTGTATTTTTAGTTACTAATTGATTTATCCTACTGGGAAGTAGCTATGATGATAATTTTTCTTGTGGTTATTAAAAATACAGAAATGTCAAACTGTCTTACAGCAGGACTCAAAACTCCTCAGTATGTTAATTTTTGGTTATTGACATGAAGATTGCCAGGTTGGGGAGGGATTCAAGGTAGGGCACAACTTTTTTTATGCATTATTCTTTCCTAGAACTGTTTTTGACAAGGAACATAATAACCCAGAGTATATAATCGTTCCAGGCTCTGTGTGCCTATTTCAATTTCAGATGTGGTTTCTGTTCCTAAATCATGCAGGTAATTTCAAAAATCTTATTTTCCATGAGGAACACCAAAAGAATAGCTACATACAAGGCCGTGTTTCACTTGGGAGTTGAGGCTGCTTCTAACCATTCGAGATGAGAAGAGACAAAGTGTCTGGAAAAAGGATTGTTCGAAGTATGAATAATTAATTTCCTGTTTTAAATGAATGAGCATTCATCGTTCTATTTTAATTGACGGAATTTGTTTTCAATACAGGGCACTAGGAATGGCTTGGCAGAACTGGTTCTTGGCTCCTCGGCTGCGGCGCGAGCGAGCCGTGCGGCTGGGGCTCGGGCTCAGCTGGTCCCAGGTGACCGAGCTGTCAGCTGGCCCTGCAGATGGCACAGGGCTCCAGATGATGACAGGCTGCCTTCTGAAGTGGAAAGTGTAATTGCTGTGTTAACAATGCATAATGTTGGATTTACTGTTGGTGCTAAAGCATGGGAAGTGGAGTTGTACTTTGCTAAAATCTCTCTCAAGGAAAGGCAAGTTTTTAATGCAGGGAAAACGGCTTCACTGCCTTCCTTAAAAACGTTAAAGGGTTTCCAAAAGTGTATTTTCTTCTTCCTTCCTATCTGTCAGCAGAAGCAATCATGCCCAATGAACAGAAGCAGATTCTCATCAATTCTCCAACCTTTTCATTACCTGTTTTAAGTGTCAGTTTTGCGCACAGCCACCTGAATGGCTGCTGAAGGAATAAAGGTGGCAGGGGAATGTGAAGCATGGTTCCAGCTGAGACACATCCAAAACCACTTTAAACCATTCTGAGGTACTGACAGAATGACCCAAGACTGCAAAGGTGACCTATGAATACTACTAGCTTAGGTCACCCAAGGAATTTCTAAATTATTTTCTAATCTCCTCAGCAATTTTTTAAGTCTTTGCATGTTATGAAGCAATGCATTGCTAAGATAGTGCAGTATTTTACAACTATTTAATTTATATATAATAAAAATATAAACTATATAACTTATTTATTACTCTATCTTATTTCTGGCTTATATATGTGTATGATGAACACACATATATAAATACATATAAATTCCAAAATCTCATGGACCTGTTTCATAAGAAAACTAAATGTTCCTCTGAGACTGTTTTCAAATCATTATGTGTTATTAAGAGTATCCTCACTGGAAAAGCTTAGCAAGGTTTCTGAAAGTAAGAACTACCTTTAGATTGCTTGGATTTTGAAGTCTTAAAAAAATTTAATGAAGTGCATATTATGCATATGGAAAAACAAATGTATTTGGGGAAGTCTCTTGGTTTATGACATCATAGCTACAGATTTTGATATTTAGGGCTTAAATAGGATAAATATTGAAAATAATAATTATCTGTCTAAGGCAGTAGTGACTGTAGCTTAGTGAAGAGAATATTGGACAGAACCTCAGATTGCAACATCTCTTCAGTGCTAATGGAAGTGCGTAGCCCGAGCTGTTCTTGGTTATAAATTTGCTACCACTTGTTGCCTATTAGAAAAGCTGAATGCATTTTTATATTCCTCCCCTCCAGAAAAAGTCAGACAGGTGCCTTTGAATTTACTGAAGTAGAAGGAAGATGGGCAATAATTTAAATTTCATCTAGGTACTGAAATCTCTTAACTAATGCAAATGTATGCTAAGTTAATGTGGCATGTTTACTACATTAATAAGGACTGTGATGATGAATGTGGTTATGGAGGTGGGTTTCAATAGTCAGGACTCAGCCTGGTTCATGTCTTCATCCGTATTTGCTTGTTTTTCTGCACACAGTAATGAGACATGGCTGCACAGCTGGAAACAGGAGCAGTTCTGTGCCTACAGGTGTATGCAGGACTGATGCCTGAGAGCCAGTACCAAACTGTGTTATACTGAAGTTACACTGCCAAACATATGGTGGTTTTGCAAACTTTGTGGGCTCGTTCTTCCAAGTCATGGTCCTTCTTGGACTACCTGTGCTGGAGTCCAGAAGACACAGATTTCGAAAATGACTGAACCATATGAACAACCAGGGTCAAATTGATGCTTCTCTTGCTTTGCCTTCAGGAAGCTGAAATTGACTGCACTGTTTTGTTCCTAAAACACTACTTGGTGTAAACGATAAGTAATGAATCTTTGTATTTTCAAGTACATAAATTCCTTACACTGACTGATGGGAACTATTCCTCTCATGGTTATGAACCTGTCTTCAACCAGACCTTGTTGGTCAGATATGTTTATCTTTTAGTGTGTCGTGTGTGCTTGTAGTGAAATGGAGAGCAGAAAGCTGCCTCTTGTCAGGAATATCCTTAAGATTCTCTTCTTACAGCTCCTCAATTTTACTGAGTTGTGTTTGCTGTCTGAATCTGCAGCACCTTCCAAAACTGTCACTATTCAGTGTGCAGGGTAAACTGAGTAGACAAAAGTAAAATTCTGGGCAGGAGGTGATGAGCACAATTGACCTTCAGTTTATCAGACATTTTTACAGCACTTTACTTTTTCATATGAGTTTTGGAAATGCTTTTGGAGACTATTTTCAAGTTGAAATGGCAGAATAAGTAAAAACATAAAACAATTCTGAATATTTTATGTCTGGTAGAGTTTTGTGGCCAATTTTGAACAGTATCTGTTCAGTGCCAGGAGCTCTATGCCTCATCATATTGTCTATTATCTGAATTTTCCATTGCCTGTAGATGCATAAAAGATAGTGAGCTATAAAGCAACCCAGTGCATATTCATGAATCATTAACAATGTGTGTATGAAGAGGATACTTCTTTAAAATTATTATTTTGAAATGCAATGAGTGTGAACTTGGCACATCCAGGGTAACTTAATATGGGCAACCTGATGCATCCCCGTTGGGGAAACACTGATTAGTTTAAACTTTGGACATGCTTGGTAATGCGAAAACATTTCCTCCTTTTGTCATCACTCTCTTCTTCCTCCTAGTGGCCTTTCAGACAGACCATAATCTTAAATATATCCAGAAAAAAAAACCCAAAAACCTAAAAGTAGAGAGTTTGCATAGAAGTTTCTAAGTAACTACCTAGAAGTATCTAGACTTTGGTATGAAAGGACTAGTTTATGTTGCAGAAGTAAATATCAATAATCATGGAAATATTTAATAACCAGTGTGGTTAAAACCACTTTATAATCCTTTTTAGTTGATCAAACAGATAAGTTTGCATTGATCCACATAAAATTTTTTTCTCTTGTCCTTCTTTCAGAAGAAAAAGTATTAGGGGCTGCACTTAGGAGGTCTGAAGTAAGAAGACATACTTGTGCTTTAAGTAGGAAATGAATTGTATTTTCAAGCCAGGCTATAAATCTTGAAACCTCAATATAAAAGCATTTATGGTGTATCCATGGGGCAGAACAGATGTTGCCTTATGAAGCATGCATTGAATATCTCCAGCAGTGAGGCAGTGGCAGCATCACTGGCAAATGCTGCATAGCCTCAGGAGTTAATAACTATTATCAGTGCAAGGATGAAACCCTGTACAAAGGGGGTTTTTACTTTTACCTAATTGTCAGCATGGTTTCTAGCACAATATGAGAATGTAAAGGATAAAGTGCCAAAGCCTGACTCACTGATGCATATCTCAGGGTAATTCAGTGTTTGACTAAACAAAAGGCTTACAGGCATTAGTGACTTTTCTCATGCTCTTCTCTCCTTTGGGTGACATCTGACAGGCTTGGGCATCATTTGCTTTTAACACAGCTTCTGCAGTTGACTGAAAAACAAAACTGAAAAGAATGCCTGTGCTAGTTAGTGCAATACATTTAAACCATGCTCTGTTTCCTTAGCTCTACTACACTTGACCAAATTCATTTGGGATGCTTGTTTGTCAAGATCTATCCTGACTGTGTGCCTATAAAATAGGAAGAAATAAAGATCATTTTTTTCTTTGACTAGAAAAATAATCTCTTTAGAATGTTTCTCCCTTATGTCCTTGAGCTCCATGTGTTAAGATCTGCAAAAACAATTGTTGCATTTTGCTTAATTATGCTGAGATACTTCTGTAGACTCACCTCAATAGCTGTAATTCAACATTTTCAGTATTTTCAATTTCCACAAAACTCCTATTTAGATCAATTCAATAGAAACTCCTGCTGATCAGTTCAATACAAATCAGCATTTCCTTACTCATGAGAGAACCACCTATTTTTTTATTTGGAATTGAATATTTGTGTGTTTATGTATATGCATTTTTCCCCAGCTGCTGCTTTGCTGCTAAATCCTCTGATTTATGACAGTCTCATAATGGCTCTGTTTTCCCTACATAAAACAGAAAATGCTGTTTACTTTCATCCTTGATGACTCTTATTGAAATAAACACATATAGACATTGCCAGAGACAAGGGAAAATGATGTTCTGCAAACAGCAGTGACCCCAATGATTGCCCTAGTAGCTGACAGGCAGACACAGCCGTGGCAGGCACAGTATGCAGGGAGCAGAATGTGCCCTTGAATGTAGTAATAACATATATTGCTAACACATTTTGAGGTCTAGTTCAAAGAGCCAGTCAATCTCTAACTTTCCACTGGGTCCCATGCTGACTAGAGCAGTGCTTAAAAACCAGCACAGATGTAATGATATTCCATGTTCTCTTTGTAGAAAAGACCCTGTTCCACCTTGAATGTTCGGGGAGTTCAATCATAACAGAATGTGAGCATAGTGAGCAGCAGGACTTCCATCAGATGCTGCTGCAAGGTGTGCAGTTTCAGAGAAAGCTGAATGTGCAATCTATTTCAAAGGCTAAGAAGGGCATCAACTATAAAAGCGTAGACCTAAAGCTCCAGAAAACTCTTTTTTTTTCCAAGGCCTGCAGTGGGAAAACTTTCCATCTTGATGTAGTTAAAGATTCTCTTTTTTTCCTCAACCAGTGAATTTTCCATTAATCTGGGTTTTCATGTGAAAATACTAAGAAATTGTTGATTTCCATAATACTAAGAACAGATATGTTCGTAGAAAATGTTTTTCATTAGACTTAAGGAAAACTATGATTCAGTGTGCTGTCAGATAAGAAGTAAAGAATGGTGTTTTTCCAGGCTGCATCTTCTAGAAATTCTTGTTGGCCAAACTTATCTGGAGTTAGATTTTTCCAGATGCTTAATGTCTGTTAGAACTGTGTGTGCATGCTCTTTTCCAAGATCTTCATTATTTAGCATTTTACAAGGAAGCTGAGTTCTCTGGATTTCAGATCTGGTTCATTTCTAAACTGATCTGTAAACTTCTTCATGCATTCTTGACCAAGTTTCTTCATCCCAGTCTTTTGATTGTGGCGAAGGAAGTGATACACATTTCATTTAGAAAAGTCTAGATGCCTATGACAGACATTGGCAGAGAAGTTGCAATTGTATTTTTTTCCACAGGTGAAATTGTCTTGTAGTCAGGGACTCTGAAGATTTCAGTCTCTCTAATTAATATCAATAATTGCATTCCCCTTCAGTCTGTTTCTGAAATCATACTTACAACACGCATTTTCAAAAACCAAGATTACTTATTACTACATATTCTTTTCTAAGGCAAAATATCTCAATGCTTTCTGTTTTTCACTTCAATATCATTGATTTTTTTGGTGTGTGTACAAAGTGAACTGTATATTGCTTAGAACACCCACCTGTCTTTGCAGTCTATAGATGGGTACTTTGGCTACCCCACACTATTGATACCTTAAAATGAAGCTGTGTCTCCTGGAGAAGCTAAGCAGAGCTGTGCTAAGAGCACGGTCTGCAGAAGTCACCTAATATGCTGCAAAAATCCATACATGTGCAGCTGTTTTCATAGGGAATTGATTTCAAAAGGTGTTCTGCTTAGCTTCTTTTGTTTCACCTCCCTGAGCTGAAGCAGGGGTTGTCTGGTTGATGGGACTTGTGCAGAGGGACTGAGATATACAGTGAATGAAGGGCTGAAGAGGAACCTACAGTGTTGTGCTGTTGAGAAAGGCAAAGGCTACACAGAACTTCTAGAAAATGTCTTATGAAGGAAGGTTGCAGGAATTGATGCAAAATTTGTCCTGAGACAAAAAGACAATTTTGGTCTATGGCATTACAGTTTTCAGACAAGTGAAAGATAAGAAGGGATGAAACCTCTCTCTGTGTACAAATAATGAGCAGGTACTTGGATTACAACAGGAATAATTTTATTAGGCCCTGAGAAAAGCTCTAAGGAACAAAAGGAAAATGCTTCATTTACCAGCCAAGGGAGACTGTTAAATCATGGTATCTGACATGTTGTTGAAGATCATCATCGTGCATCCATCTGGAATGACATGATGCTATTGATTTCTGCTTTATGACAGAGAGACAGTTATCTTCTGTCTCCCATGGAGGTAGAAAAAACTAGGCAGGTTAAAATTTCAAAGTGAAAATAGCTGCAGTATGTGAAAGTGGAAGAAAGCAGTTATGAAGAAATGGGCAAATCTGCAAATGTGTGATGTGCTAAATCAGTAAGCACTTGTAGCATCTGTTCTTTGTAAACCATGCACCAGATCTGATATTGAGGCAACAGAGCAGTGAACGTTCCTGTGGACATGCACAATGAAACCAGGTCCAAGTCTCCCAGATGTAGCAATTATGCCAAGTACAGCACACGTCCTGGATTTGTATTATAGAAAAAACCCTGCAGCATTCCATCAGATGCCTGAAAACTGGAATGCTGAAAAGGTAGCAGTTTGAGAATCTGCTGCAGAGCTGCATCAGTTAGTGTCTTAGCACCAGAGGCTCAGACACGTGGACCCTGGTGCAGCAGCCAGAGAAGAGCTGGCTGAGGATGGCCACACAGTGTTGGTCTGACAGTGCCCAGCACACTGGGCAGCCCTTCCTCCAAAGTGCCAGGGTGTTGGGAATCCAAACTGCCCAGGGAGCTGTGCCAGCTGCTGTGCTGCATTTACTGCTGCAGTGATGGACATTCATAAGGATATCCTCTGCATGCAGGCTCTTCCCTAAATACAAAAGGAAACCAGCCCCCATTTTCAGGATTTCATTCCACTATTATTCAAAAAGCAAATGATTTCTCAACTTTCAACAGCTAAATTCTTCTGAGAAAGATCAACTGCTTTGGCAAAAATGGACCTTAAAATTGGTTCAGATTTTAGTATTCTCCCTGTTGATTAAATCCTGAATATGCTGTTAAAAAGGGACTACCATAGAAAAACTCTTTAGCCATGTATATTTACTGAATCTTGAGATAAATACAGAATCTGTTTATCTATATAATTATACAAGATTAATACTAAAAAATATTTCTCTAAATTCTCTGCTCAAAAATGCTGAACAGATTTAAACATTCTAACAAGGATTTCATGCTGTCAACAAATTCAAGAGATTTAGATTTTGGATAAGGCCAGTCTTTCATAAAGGATCCTATTTGGCACTGGAGCTGTGTCTGGAACTGATGGGGAAGAACTGAGCAGCACAGTCTGCAGAATTTCAGATATTAAAAGGCCAAAATACAGATTAGACTGAGAAAGCTGCTAATGATTTTACTTTGCTCCAAGTGAGATTTGGTCTGTGAAGATTTGCAGAACAGTTGTTTCCCTGGAATTATTGTACTTTTGTGCATTATTGACCAGCTAAACCTACAATGTTCACAAGACAATTAAGAATGTCCCAAAGAATCTTTAAGTCCTTACTTAAAACAGACAGTGAATGATGGTACGTCTCTAGAGTTGCCATTATCAGTAGTTAATTTTTTTCACACTTTCACTACTCATTTCCTATGATAAATCAGGAGGAAATGCACTCAAGTAACCCCCTGATGTTAATAATTGCAATGCCAGTGACAAGTTTTTATATTTGGAAAAAATTGCTGCAAGAAGAAAATGGTAATTACTGCAGAAAATCCAGAAATGCTTATACTTGATGGGCACTCTTGATTTGTGAGATAACTGATTTGCTAACTACACACAATACAGCTACAGCAACTTTCTAAAATTGTTTTGTCATTGTAATTATACCTTGTGCCAGCAGTCCTAAGCAAAACTTGCTATTAGCTTAATTGAGAAAAGAAATGAAATTAAAAAATATCTGATTTAGTGGTCCAAAAGCTACTGCAGGTGCACAGCAAACCCAGGAAACAGGTCCCTGGAGAACACAGGCATCAAGTCTTGATCCTGGAGCACTAAAGATGAACACTGCCGGTTACTCCAGAGGTGCTTCAGCAATGGATGTACTCTACGTGTTTGCCTACTTTTGAAACAGTGGAGTGAATCCAGCTATACATTGTTACTGAGTCTTTTACCGAGTAGGTGTCCTTGTACTGGCTTAGCTGGGAGCTGTGAAGTGCTTCTACTTTCTTATCTAGCAGAAGAGAAGGACTGAAGCCCTGAGGAGCTGAATGAGAAGCCCATGAAACACAGGAGGCTGTGGGCTGACCATCATGTCTGTAGGGCACACTCTGGCAAGCTTCCCTCCTAACCCTGCAAGTCAGAGCTGGAGTTTGCTGGCAGAGAACAGCAGTGCTGGTGACAACCTACTCCTTTCCATCCTGAATCCCTTCTGGAGAAAAGGCCAATGCCTGAATTTGGTGACATTATTCCTGATGGGGTAGTTGCTGTCATGCAGAATGGGACTGGGCAATACTGGATTTATAGAGCACAAGAAATGGAAAAAGATTTTTTTCTTTGAATGTAAGATCTGGACAGTGAGCAGAACCCCACATGATTTTACAGCAGTGCCTTCTGCATGAAATGCTGCTGTCAGACTTTACCAGCAGCATCTTCTAGAGCAGCACAGTGGCAGTGCTGAAGGTTCCTCATGTGAGCAATGCTGCCTTCTCAGCAAGGCTCCTCTGGCTTGCTTTAGGAAAAAGAATTCCTGCCCTTTATCTAGCATTATTTACAAGCTGGGATGGGGGCAAAAGAGGCTCTGCTTTATTTTAACTCCATAACCTCTGGGGTTTTTATTTAATTATTTTGCTGCTTATTCTTCAGTGTCTAGGGTAAAGCTGATTCTCTTGGCTTCCAATCTGCCTGCTTATCTACTCTCGCTGAAGAAAAGAATGAGAGGTATCTTTGAAGCTATGTGAAGTGATCTGAGAGCCAGCAACTCAAATTCAAAATGTTTGCTTCATCTTGAAAGTCATTAATTTCTCCTAGAATGCTGTCAGGATATTTAAGCTCATGAAAGCTATTCTATTGTCCTGGTAGATACTGTTCTGTGTATTGAGGGAAGAAAGTGGTGATTTTTTTCCCAATTTGATTGGTTTGTGTTATTAATTTACATTGTTAATCAGTTTTATTAGAAAACTACAGAATAAAAGGTGAATGTTCACACAGAATGAGACCTTCATCTCACTGGGAAACGTTCAGATGCATTTGCAGTTTTCTTCCAGGAATTTATCAGCACTTACCAAAATATGAAGTATGTAAAACCTTATATGTGCCCTGAGGGAAAGTAATTTAATCATAAACACATGGATTTAAGCTTAGCCCTGCTGATATCTGTGACCAGGTTAAAATTAATGATGTAATCTGGCCTCAGGTAATCTGCATTTTTAAATAGCTTGCTGAAACAAAATTTCAAGGTCAAAGATGTAATGCCAGTTTCATTGACATGATTTGTCATTACAATGCTACTAGAGTGAGGCTTAAAATGCTTATTAACAGTCATTATTCAGTGTGTTTCATAAGTTAGCCATGAGTGTGTTTACCATTTGTAGCTGTGTAGTACATTTATATTTACAGACAGTTTTGGGGACAGCTATCATTCCCAGTGGCTCTCAGAAAGCAACGTCTCCTATTTTAGTTGGTGGTAATAGCAAGGACCATTTCTAATAAAATACTTTTCCTTCCCCAAAGTTTTAGCCATTGTGACTTTAAGGGACTTAAATCCTTAAAAGAACTTATTTTTAACTGGGAAAATACCATCTCTTCTTACCTTTTAGTTTGAAAGCTGATGTCAAAATGATGCTATAAGTAGGATTTTGGGTCAAACCACGGCCCATTCCTCATATGAAATTGCAGGGTTTTTATCAAGAGCAGCCCTTGAAAAGTCAAAGGGAATAGATAATTCAGAAGAGTGGTTCTCCCTGATTCTAAAGGTTTATAGGATATGGTTCTTTCTGGGCCAAATTGATAGCATTGCCCCTTACTGAGGTGTGTCTTTGCTCAAGCAAAAGCAGATGTATAAATAACTGTGAACATAGTGAAGTACTCATAGTCTTATTCCATTAGTCATTAAGGGTATAAAACAGAAACTCTAATTTGTCTTGATTTTTTTTTTAAAAGAAAATCTAAGTAATCAAATTTTCTATTTTAATAAATCTTAAAATACTGTCATGCACGTAGAAATATTGACCTACAGCTTAGCAATGAGGGGTTCTGTGTACTCACATCTGGGCTGACCAATGTCGAAAGCTTTAAAACACTTGAATTTACTTTTTTTGTATCATTATTAAAATAGACTATTATCTACTGCTGAGTGCTAATACCTATTTCAGATAATTTATTGATCTGATTTCATTATTGACATGCTAGGATAGGGATTTTTTTCTTGCTGTGTGACTCAGCAAAATAATTTTGTTTCTTCTGGAGATCACAACTTAAAATAACTTAGATTTACAATGGTGCAGAGCTCATTCCATCTTAAAATTTTTAGGATTTAAAATGTCATTGGTGGGTAGTTTTTGGGGTTTTTTACTGATTGCTGAAACGAGTACATGCTTGGTTTTTTTTTTTTTTTTTCTAAAAGGTTTCAAACTCTTTTTAAGTTTAAGTTGAATTAAGTAGCATCTATTTAAAAAGGGTATCTCTTAGCTTTTTAAAGCAGCTGTAGCTATAAAAACATCTGTAGTTCTTGAAGGTCCTGGGAATCTCTTTTGAAGCAAAGCTGTTTTCTGCACAGCCATGAAAGCTTTGAAATTTAGAAAATATTTATAAAAGTCTCATTCAACCTCTGAATGATAAATCTATTTCTAATTGTACTTCTTCTCCTATGAAACACTAAATTCTTCTTTGCTTTATTATGCATATTTATAAGCCTTGTTTAAAAAAGAAATCATAAATCAGGGATAAAGCTCCCTTTAGAATGACAGGACAAGTGGATTAAATCTTCCACAGATGTTCAGTATATTAATAACTCTTCAACGTGAGTTTCTCTATAAAATAAATATATGGCCACTAGTGATATTCTTTTCAATTTCATTGTGTGCCTGGGTCCTGCATGTTATCCAGGCTGTCTGTTCCCATACTGTGAATATACAGAGCAGTGGCATGAAAGCCAAAGATCAAGAAGTAAACCTATAATGGTGTATAATCCCAAGAAACTGGTGATTAAATGAGTATTGGTCTAGGATACAGCATCCCAACTAATAGTGAATTTTCTTTTTTGTATGTTCATTTTAGAAAGCAGTAGTTTCCAAAAGCTGTGTAATGTTCTGTTTGAGAAGAATGACACAATTTGATCTTGAAAATGAGGTGGTTAAATGGATTGATTAAACTCAATTAACAGATGGAACATGGTAGGTTAAATGGGCAGTATTTGGACTTGCAGATATGCAAGTCTTGCCTTAATTATCTGACAAGGAATGCAAGGCATTAATTTTCTTTTTTCTCTTTTTTTTTGGATGGCCAGTAAAAGATATACACACACACATTAATAATTGCATACAATACATAAAAGTATGGTTGATTTAGCTTTGAGTTTTGCTTGTTTGCTGTGGTGAGAGCCACAAAACTAAGAAGGAAATCTCAGGCAGATATTTGTTAACATGAATGTCTCTTTTACTCTCTGTAGAGATTTTGTCTAGCAATGCTAAAGAGGAAAATTTTTTCTCCATGCCAATGACATTTCTACTGAAAGCCTTGACTTAATGCAAAGTTAATATCTGCTTAATATCTCTTCCTTAGACTTAGTAAATAAAGTTGCAAATTGAATATTCTGTATAAGCAGTTTAATTTAGTTAAACAATTGAAGTTGAGGATAGCAGAATCAAGGAAACATTTACTGAAATTGACCCCACTTCTATAACTGTTTTTTAGCAGTTGTGTTTTCTAGTGTTAGATTTTTCCTGATATTTTCCCAATAGCCTTCTATCTGGGTATAATACAGTATACAAAGCCTAGAATTTTGTGTGAGTTCTTCTGTAATAATAGTTTTCAGCATATTGGTCTAGATCTTCCTGTTTTGATGCCAGTGGAAGGGTTCCATTAATTTAACTAAGAAAAAATATGTCCATTTAGAAAACAACCATATTCTGGCTTTCAAAATGTTTGATGCAAAATTTTATTGAAAAAAAGAAGTTAAAAACTACTTCCATAGCAAATAATACATTACCACAATTCTCATATTTTTGTGGCATTAAGAATTGAATGGCCAGAACAGCTGGGCCAATTCTTTTTATTTTAGCTAATCTCCCACTGTCCCTTTTATCTTGGGGGATGAGTTGGCAGTGGTGGTGTGGGTGTTTGGATATTGTTTATTAAATCATTATCAGTTATGTCTGTGTTGGTCACAGGTTATATATTTCCATCTGGGCATTTTAACAAGTCTTTTATAGGTATTTTTAAATGGTGATCAGAGTTGTTAGCAGCATTGGTTACCCATGTTTACAAACTGCAAAGGAGCTGTGTATGAGGCAGTTGAAGTGTTTGCCGGCCAAGGATGCACCTGGCAGCTCAGGAGCAGTGGAACACCACCTGCTTTTGCCCTGCCTGGCAGAGATGGATGAGAAAGGAGCTGAGCCCTCGAAACTCCACACTTTTACTGACCCTGAGCAGTGTCACCTCTCAGCTACTGCTCAAAACAGAGCCTTCAAACCCTGGCCATTTTGGTGGGGGGTCATCCCTTCCCAGCCTGGAGAT
>VYZP01077322.1:152-32826 GCA_013400635.1 Hypocryptadius cinnamomeus | reverse complement strand
CTGACTGAGACATGCTTCTGGTTTGTTATTTCACCATGAAAGGCAGGTTCAAAATGAAAACAAACCAAAACCAACCGTCCAAATTACAGAAACTATTAAAACCTGTTTCATTTCATGCTGCCTTCACTATAGAGTGTTGGTAGAGGCCTGATGCCTTTTTGTTTCCGAGTTGTTGTTAATAAGGGAAAGCTGCTTCTTTAATTCCCCCAAAATGGTGTCTCTGTATGGTTCCTCTGCTCTTTCAGTGAGACACTTTCCAAAGAAATGACATCTGGTTGTTTTTTTTGTTTTGTTTTTGAATAAATATTATGTTATTTCTCTGTAAATTGTTCTGGACATGAAAGTCTCCGACTGTGTGCATGACTTTACAGACTCAAGGCAGAGAGAGTTCGTTCTTTCATTCCACGTGGTGGTAACCTGGTAATTAACTTCCATTATAAACCCTGATAATTCTGTTCTTGATATGAAAGACAGACTAAAATCCTGAATTCACTGTGGAACCAAGTGAAAATGAGGTTTCCAGTTCTCTGTTATTCTGGTACTGATCAGCATCAGCAAGTGAAGCTGCTGTTTACCAAACTCTGTTGTGAAACCCAAGTTACTGGGTCCTCTGGGAGGGAATTTCTGTTCTCCTTTTGTTTTGTTTTCCCCTGCTTTACCCAGAGAAGAGAAAACATCAGCCCAGAAGTACCACTGTAGCTTCACAGTTTCACCAGGTGCTGGGTTAACTTTGGGCTCAGCTACACCTTTGTTTCATAGCACGCTTGAACAAATGTAAATCAAGAAATTACAAGCTGAGCTACAGGACAGGGATTTCTTCAATGATAAAAACTCATGTTCCCAAGATTGTATTTTGATGAGCAACAATGTGTTTCTATTTTAGCAGTGTGTCAAGGAGACTAGGGAAAATAAAATGCTGTCAAGAGAGGGTAGAGAAATGTTAGGCTATTGTTTTATTCAACTTTTATGAATATTTCCATTCTGATTTCTTCTTTTCATAGGCTTCTAGATAATATGAATAAATAAATAAAATAAAACCTCCTTTTTGAACATGTAATTTGATTTCTTGTATTAGGGAAATAAGTAGATTTGCTTATTGCCCTCTACTTTGATTCCAGTGGAGTATGTTTGACTAAAACGTGTTTTATGAGCCACACAAACATAATCACAAAAGCTCCAAGTGATGAANGCCACACAAACATAATCACAAAAGCTCCAAGTGATGAAAAATGTGTTACCTTCAGATTGCCTTTATCTGTTGCATTTTTAGCTGAGGTTATTCAGCTGCTCTTTCTGTTTTTTCTCAGATAAGTTAACTATCATCCCAGTTTTAAAGACTTTTTGGTTTTTTTCTCTGCCTGAAATAGCATTTGCAGTCTGGTCAGGTCAGGAATAATCTCTGGTTTACTTCTGCCTGTGCATTGGCAGCCTCCAAAAGATGCCACATGCAAAGATTGGGATCTCCTTAAAAAGTTTCAAAGCAATTTCCTTCCTGAGAGAGAGAACATCTTATTTGAAACTTTATCTTGGCAAACAAATAAACAGATAAATGTATAGGTATTTAATCCCATTCAGTTTGAGCTCTGAAGTCCACTTGTGGATTCAAATGAGCTGCTTAACGAGGAGATCTTAGAGATGGGAAGTTCTTCCATAAGTCATTGAAACAGGTCACTGGATAGAAGAGAGAGATTTAATGGCCACAAAATGCAGCAGAACTTTCACAAAAGTTCCTGAGCAGCCTTTGAAGGCAGTCCTACTTCCAAAGAGTAATTCAGGTTGGAAAAGCCCTCCAAGATCATCGAGTCCAACCTGTGCCCAGTCCCCTCCTTGTCCCCACCCCAGAGCACTGAGTGCCACTCCCAGTCCTTCCTTGGACACCTCCAGGGATGGGGACTCCAAACCTCCCTGGGCACTTCCAATGCCTGACCACCCTTTCAGTGAAGAAATTCCTCCTGATTTCCAACCTGACCCTCCCCTGACACAGCTCAAGACCATGTCCTCTCATTCTCTTGCTGGTTGTCTGGGGGAAGAGGCCAATTCCCACCTTGGCACAACCTCCTTTCAGGGAGTTGTAGTGGAATTTTGACCAGCAGTTTGGAGCAGATTAAATCCTGAGTCCACTACAGCCAAAATTTGCCTGATACTGTGACTTCCAGCACCACCAGGACAAATTAATGTTTCGTTTTGGCATTTGCATTTGAATAATCAGAGTACCCTCTTGTTCTCCATGCTCTGTATGATTTTGTACAATGCTGGAAAAACTGGAAATTGTTGTAAATAAGTTTTAGGGCTCCAAAAGTGCTAATTTAGCCCTTTGTATCTATGCACTTAGACTCTGAACTCAGTGTATGTATAGGCACATGACTGACAGATTTCCAGATGATGGTGCATCCACTGGTCTCTGCTGATATTTTGGAGAGTAATGCAGAAATGTGATGTGGGTTTGACAAAGAACACCTCAGTGAGTCAGGGTAGGGGAATGGTGCATTAAAAGTAAATTTTAGACAAGCTCATTAGTGTTCCAGATGAGAAAATATGGATAACCTAGGAACTGATTTAGAAGAAATTATAAGACAAGAAGGTTATCTGAGCTGGAGGCAAAAAAAAAACAAGTTCCAAAAATCCATTAACTGATCATGAGAATGCATTAGAAATGACAGAACTGCATTTATTCTAGGAAGCTCTGAACTAGCAAACTAATTAAAACTTTGTGTGGCTGTCAGAGATGGGAGAGGATTGGAGGTGGCTGGGGTACCCTGTTCCCAGTGCTTGTTGTCATGGTGGAAGAGGAGCAGGTAGGGCCTGTCATGTCATTTATTAACTTGCCATTACTGAGATTTTCTAAGAAATACGTGCTGGAAAAAAATCATTAGAATTTCTGTTCTCCACAGCATTGAAATTACTAATTGAAATGTGTTTATTTTCTCTGGCTTTAGTGTCACAATTAGCTAAAAGCATAAGGTAATTGTATTTATTGCTAGTTTTGTTTTCTGACCTTTTTTTTTTTTTACTATCAGTCTCATAATTTTTAATTCCATTACATGCTTATAAAGAAATATATAACTAAAACATATTCTTGAGGGTTGCTGCCTATTACTCTCAGCTTCCTGCACAGTTACCAAGTGGGTTGTGATTTTATTTGTTAGACTGTGGGTGGTTTTCTTAAGAAAAAAGAATTACATTTTTAGGAAGGTTTTAACTGCAATTACGTGGTATTTTATGTTTAGCTGAAAAATAAGACTTTTGGAGGTTATCCATAAGGAGTCAGGGGATTTTTTTTTTGTTGCTGGTGGTTTTGAGTGGTAATTAAATATGAATATGAATGTAATATATATATGTTAAGAAGAGAAAAGAAATAATTGCCAACTATAAGCCACCAACATCCATGCAACTGCTTTTTGAAAAACACCAAAAAATAATCATGTATGTACAAATGGATGAAAAGATGAAGGAGCTGTGTCAAGTTTTTGAAGTTGAGAAGATGAGATTTTCTCTGTTCCTAAGATTTAAATTTTCTAATGTTGATCTGTGGGTCTTTTCATTAGTTTTGCCTAGGAATTTTAAATATTCAGCCTTGTGGCTGTTTTACAACTGTGCCTTTATTACCAGAACCATGCAGCAGTTGTGCCTTTTAGGATTTTTACATTTTTGGACTGTTACTTATTATTCCAGAGTTTTAACAACAGCACAAATAATGGTGAGCGTTCCTGTTGCAGATTGTTTGTGACTGATTCTGTTTTCCTTCAGTGTGACACACTTTTGTCCTTCTAGATTTGCTGTGGAGAGACAGTTCTTCTTGCAGTGCTTGTTTTGTGGGTTTTTCCCAATAAATTTAAGATGCCAGTTACAGCATCTTAAAGGAAGCAATAATCATAAGGCAGACAAAAATTATTGATTAATGATTTTACATTTTTTAAAATAATAGCATCACTCCATAAAATTAATTGCCTATACCTATGAAATAAATAAGTCATTGGGTGAAATTCCAAATAGTTTTATTTCGTGTTTTTTATGTAGAAAATCATAATACTCATGGCTGATGTTCTTATTCATGGACTTAGGACTAATCCAATCCCTTGTACTCTGTGTTTGGAAAGTGGGCAAATTTCTATATTGCCATAAATATATAAACATAAGTGTATTCTCAACAATTCCAATTAATTGGATATTACTTACATTTGGTGAACTTTGGTTTTATTGCATTTGAACCCTAAGTCTGGTGTGCTCTTTTCCATGAGAAAGACATTATTTATTAATCTCGTCAGCTGCTTTGAGCCACAGCTTTACTTTTGGAGGGTTGGTGAATGTCTTTGCATATTTTGGACAAGTCTGGGAGAAGGTGGGTAATGGAGCACTTCATGCCTGATATCTGTTGAACTTGTTTTAGTAATTGCTCTGAATTCTCCAGCAATTTCTTTATTTGGTAGCTGGATTCAGCTGAAGTTGCCTTCAAGACATACCTAAGGGAAAATGAATTATAAACGTTTATTTTTGATCATTCAAGCTCAATTCAATTGTATAATAAGGTTAATATTAGGTCAATATTACTATATTTTTTTTTTACCTGAACAGGACTATTCTCCCAGTAGTGAAACTAATTCTTGTTTAGGCACTTTCTGTCAGAGCAGTCCCACATCTGTGGTGTTTCTGGGAGTGTGGGAGCTTGGACTGTGCATGGATTAGGTGATGGCTGATCCATGTCAGGGAGACAAAATCAAATTGTATCACAAAAGGAAAATGGAGCTTTTCTCTCTGACACTTGAACTTCAAACATTTTCATGGAGTTATTATGTTGAATAGGAGGGGAATCCTCCTTTCTTTCTCCAGCATTATAGAAGCAGACAATTGTTTAAGTTGAAAAAACCCTCTAAGACCATTGAGTCCAACTGTTCCCCAGCACTGCCAAGGCCACCACTGACCCATGTCCCCAAGTGCCACATCCACACAATTTTTAAATCATGCCAGGAATGGGGACTCCATCACTGCCCTGGACAGCCTGTTCTGGTGCTTGACCAACCTTTCAGTGAAGAAATTTTCCTTGATATGCAATCTAAACCTCCCATGGCACAACTTGTGCCATTTGCTCTTGTTCTAAGTCTCCACTATGTATTGCTTAAAATAATTCCTGAACTGAACACTGCCAGCTGCCTTTTTACTTCAGAATGTTTTTTCAACCATTAGAGAGGCATCTGCTGCACTCTGGCCATCCCTGTTTCTTTTTTGCCATTGCTTCAGTAACATTTGTGCCTCTGTGCCAGCTCTAGTTGGGAACCTCTCAGCGTGGAGACTTTTTGTGCTGTCTAGGAGAATCTTTAGTTAAATTTTGTTTTTTCTATTCTTACTCTCCCATGCTTGGAAGCTGCAGGGTATTTTTGGTATGCAGTGTCCTGAAAGATCTGAGCCTTGTCAGTCTGTGCCTCCCATTTTATTCACTGTTCAGGGGTGTTTATGGGTGTGTTTGTACTTTGGATTTTGTGCATGTGCAGGTTGGCATTTGCTGGGGGGAGAACAAGGACTCAGAGGGATTTAGGTCTCATCCATTACTCCCATGTTCTGCTTTTATGGAATGATGGTTCTTAACTCAGAGCAATGCAATATGATGGTTGCTTTTTCTCCTCTTCTGCTGTACAAGCCAATGTGGAAGGATGGTGAGAAAATTTGTCACTGGTGTATCGTAGCTGGAAATGCAGATTGTGCTGGGAGCATCTTGGGTGTGCAATAAGCTGTGACTGAAAAAGCTCATGGCTAAAATGAACCTGCTCTAATTTGTAATTCTTTGTATGAAATGCTGGATTTTCCATGCATTGGATAACTCCTTACTTTTCTTCATCATTAGGCAATTTTTAGTAGCTCGGGGTTACTGGAAAGTGTTTTTGTCTTTTGTGATACGGACAAAATCATTTTCTTTGCAGAATGGTTTGGTTGGAAGGGACCTGAAAGATCACCTTGCTCCAACCCCCTGCCATGGACAGGGACACCTTCCACTATCCCAGGTTGCTCTGAGCCCTGTCCAGCGTGGCTGACTCTTTCCTGTAAGCGTAGGGAAGAATTAGTGTGAGCAGTTTCATTGCTGGAGCCCAGGGAGGTCCCTGACCGTGTCTCCATCCTGTTTCCTGAAATAGTATCTTTGGAACTTGTCTAGACAGCTTTCGAACCCAGTTCTATTCCTGCAGATGGTTTTCTGGCAGCTTTCATGGAAGGCTTTTCAGAAAATGTTCTTGCCTGGGATTTCCAAACTCTAATCAAGAAGATCAATCTAATTATTGAAGTGTTCTTCTTCTGCTTGTGTCCTTGAAGATGTATGGAGAGGTCTAGTGAAACAGGGTTGAGTCTTTTTCATGTCCCCAAATGCACAAGTCAGCAGGTTCTTAACAATCCTGTTGATTTAATTTGGGTCATCCCTGTAGAAGGGGAACATCTAAAGGTTTTGAAGGAAAATTGGCTTTGGTTGCATTTTTAGATGATTTTTCGCAGTTTGCTTGAAAAGCAGTTCTATGTTTTGGGGTTTTTTTCAAAACATCTTGTGAACTGCCTGTCACTTCCAAAATTTCTCCGGGTTAAGAAATATATTAGCAAATTGCATTAGTTTTCTTTTATGTTAAAAATGCTGATTAAAGCAGGATAGATATATCACCTTATGTTTTAAAAGATGATTGCATAATTGAAAGGCGATGGCATTGATACAAAATCAGAAATGGATTTTCATTTTGACTGATAAGGAAAACCTTGTTGTTAACATAAACTTTCATTTACTCAAAGTGTTTGACACTTTTTCCCAATGGTTAAATTAAAGACTTCAGAGTTACTGCAGCAGATACAAGTGCTAATATGATAATTTAGAGAACTGGAATGGTTCTAAGTCCAGGATATTTTTCTCATACAAAAGAGTGGTGTAGTGCTTTAACAGGGGGGTAACTTCAAAAAATGTTTTTAATATCACCAAATGTCAATGAAATGTGTTAAAATAAAGAATTTTAGTCACATACTCTGTGAACAGGGTCTTGGTATGGTTTGTTAAGCAGCAACTTCAAAATAGATTTTCAAATATCCAACTGAATGTGAGCTCATCATAACATGATAAAATGATCCCTAAGTGCATCAGCTGCTGGGTGTAAAGTAAATTTTATTTAGTTGTTATTATTGTTGTAACGTAGTGGTTGTTAATGAGATTATTATTGGAAGGATTTCCCCTTCTCAAAAGAGCTGTTGACAAATTGGAATGAGATCAGAGAAGAATTATGTGAATTATTGTGGTTTTGTCTTTTAATGGAAGCCTAAAGACTTTGGATAGATTTAATCTGTACAAAGGCTTATCAATTAAAAAGAAATTGTCTTAAATTTACTTCCAGTATAGATTTTAAGACTATTTCTGGTAGCACTTAGAGTGTAAATAATATTTCATGATTCTGATCTAAACTAAACTAGAATATGGGGTTCACACCCTGTAGCTAAAACATCCAAACAATAAACACCCTCATCAGGGATTTTGGAGTGGGATTTGCAGGACAAGTAGTAACTTAGTAAGTTAAGAGGTATTATGACTTAACCAGTGTTTGTTTGTGTATCAGCAAGAGATTGTCTTGTAGTGAAGATTTTCTATTAATCCTACAAAATCCTCTCTCTTGAAAACAAAATGATAAGTGACTATAAACTATAAATAAAGGGTAAATAACACAAGCTGGAATAGTACTCCTAGAAAGATGGGAAAATCAGTGCTACCTGAATCTTTGATGAAGAATTGGATATGTTTTTGAAGTGTGGCACTCAGGAGGGATTTTAAATCCTGGGGTCAGTTTGGGCCCCTCATGACGACAGAGATTTTGAGGGGCTGGAGTGAGTCCAGAGAAGGGAATGGATGTGGGGAAGGGTCTGAAGCACCAGGAGCAGCTGAGGGAGCTGGAAAGGGGCTCAGCCTGGAGAAAAGGAGGCTCAGGGGGGACCTTGTGGCTCTGCACAACTCCTGACAGGAGGGGACAGCCGGGGGGGTCGGGCTGTGCTCCAGGGAACAGGGACAGGAGGAGAGGGAATGGCCTCAGGCTGGGCCAGGGGAGGTTTAGACTGGATATTAGGGAAAATTTTGTCATGGAAAGAGTTGTGAGGGGAGTGGAGTCACCATCTCTGGAAGTGGTCAGAAAACCTGTGGATGTGGCACTTCAGGATGTGGTTTAGTTGTCCTCGGTTGGACTTGTTATCTTAAAGGTCTTTTCCAACCCTAATAACTCCGTGAGATATTTTAGGTCCACCAGGAGTCATAAAACTGGGAAAATAATTACTAGAAGAACAAAACCCTGCAGTAATGGGTCTTCTCTCTTTCTGAATCAGGGAGGGAACAGGGTTGTGTCACTATAGGACACGAAATAAAATGACACGCACACTGCAACCTCCAAGATGAAAGAAGAGTTTATTTTCTGACTCTAACATTTATAGATTTTCAAAAGTGACAGTGGATTGGGGGATGACAGTGCCACCTCTCCAATGACACTGGACAAACCAACAGTCCATCAAATTTCTCCACTTCCAGAAAATAATGCAAAACAATTAATTATTTACATAAAGTGCATGACAAAGTTCCTTACAAGAATGTAAACATCAGAAGGCTTAGAAGAACTTGGAAGAACAGGGCGACAGGATTGCTTATTTTCTGTCATTGATCAGATTTGCCAGGGAAAAGAGAAAATAGAACAGCACCTCTGTGATTAAATATGTATGTTTCTAATGACTTTGGGAGCAATTTGAATATTGAAGTTTGCAATCCATCTTAGCTTCATTCTTCAGAGTGATCTGAAAATCTTACTCACTTTCTTCTTTTTCATTAACTTCATTAGCTGTGTGTGTCATCAGTCTGCAAAAGTTAGAAAGGATAGAAAATAATCCTAATTACAAAAATAATACCCTAATTACAAGATTTTGCTTTGAGGTGTTAATTAACCTAATTCTAATGATCCATGTTCTGAGAAGCAGTGGCAGTTTCTGTTCCATTGCCCTTCAATATGTATTTCTGAACACTGACTGATTTATTTGCAGTTCAAAGGACTCAGGGCATGGGTACATGGATATTTTGGGTTTGATTTCTGTTTGTTTCCTTTGTTAATTTCTTTGGAATATTGATTCCATTGGGTGTGCAACCTTTAATGTATCCAAGTAGACTTTTTGGTAATTCTGACTCTTTTATGAAACTAATTTTTTTTTTTTTTTTAATTTTTGTAGCTAGAGAGATCCGAGCTTTTGGTGTATTTTAAAGATGACCTTGATTTTCAGCCAGAGAAATTTAGATGCAGTTTTGCCTTAAGAAAATGGTGTAATTGTGCCTTAAGCACATGGTGTAAATTACCATATTTATTTTCCTGTTTGGTAAATTAATTTTCAGTATATTTTCTCACAAGCTCGCCAGTGGTTGGTGTTCTTGAATATTATGTGTCTGAGCAGCAAATGCTCAGATTGGGAAGAAATATCCTCTTCTACTTGTCTCTTTCAATGGGATGATTAATATTTTCCCCTTTGTATATTGGAGTTTCTCTCTTATTTAGTCTATTTCTCTGTATTCTTGTAATGCTTTGGTACTCATTGATGAAACTTCAAACCTTTTACTAATTTATAATGAGGGTATTAAGGATATATAACTCATGCTTAGCTTATTCAACAAAGATTAATTTAATATTGTGCAGATGACCTTTGATGAATACACAAGGAATATTTCTCTGCCGAGTAGAATTTTTCCTTTTTGTAGATATCTGTGTTTTTAAAATAAGTCTTTTTAATATCCTAAATGAAGTCAGTGCTAGAATTTTCATTCTCATTCAGTTTCTTGGGTCAGTGTGGAACAAAGGACTGTCTGCACAAATTTCCTCTCTTCCTTCATGAATAAAAGGGTGTTTAGCCAAAAGAAAGCACAGACATAACAAAGTAACCTTGACACTTAATGTATTGTTCTTTATAAACCTGTTTTAAAGATGAAAATAGACGAGACTGATTATACATAAAATTTTAAGAAATACAGCTTAATTTTCACTTAAGAAACTGGTAATGTGGAAGAGGATAAACCAAAAATATTGGGTTTTCATGGCCAGGTTTTGGTAGGGAGGGGACTACAGGGTTCAGTGAGAAGCTGCTGGAAGCTTCCCCGCTCTTGGAGCCAATTCCAGCCAGCTCCAGGATGGGCTCACCACTGGACAAGGCTGACACCTCTGCACTTTCTTGCTCTAAATCCTTATCTCCTTGTACCAACAATTAATCTGTAAGTTTTCAGAGAAGGGTTTTGGAGAAACCAGATTTGCAACAGGAATTAATTTTTCTGATTTATTTCATCTTGCTCCCTAGTAATGAAAATGTATTGTATCTGCTTATGCTAAAAATAAATGCTTCCAGTGGAAGGTGTTCATGTAAAAACATAATGAATCCAGTGTGCTGAATAGCTTCTGAATGTGGAGTTGTTTCTAGGGCACATGGATTAATGTATTCAATTTTTTCCCAGGGAGTTACACGTATCTACACCTTTAGTGTGGAGTGGTTAAGCTTTTACTACTCTGCTTGAAATACTTTAATTGGCAGGTAGTTTTATATTTTCCTGACAAGGATGGAAAAATTTGAGGGAAATGCATGCATATGAGGCCTAACATCTATATCTATTTTAATATTTGTATCTATAGATATTAAAATAGATATAGATAGATATCTATCTTATTTTTCTTCTTTCTTTTCTGTCTTCTCGGTACATATTCTTTAATTCTACTTCATTCCTATGTTCCACCTCATAAGATCTTTATGAGTGGTTCCATAGCCTGTAATATTTATATTTTTATTTCTTTTTAGGCCGAGGGACTCCATATTTTCATGCATGTGCAGTGTGATATTGTTGATTGTTGGAATGTGGTTGATTAACAAAGTTTGTGGCAGTGTTTTCACTCTTTATGGAAAAGTAAATGGTTTTTATTTGAGCAGTTCCTGTCTGACACAACTGAAATACTTGCTAGAGTAGCTGGAAACATGCAGGTGTATCCTTGTTGTAGTGCTGACTGTGATCAGTGAGTTAATTTTATAATGGTGCATGCCCTGTAAAATAAGCATTTCTTTCTGAGCCACTGATATGGTGATTAAATCCACTGGCAAAGAGTTATATTCATTTTGGAGTTTCTGAATTCAGCAGCATTCCAGCTCATATATTCAGGATGTATCAGGGTCACATCAGTAGTTCCAGCCAGAAATCACTGCCACTTTACACATGACCCTTCTCATCCACAGAACATTTTTAATGGTGTTACTGCACTCTCAAGAGTTCCTGAAAGTCAATTTAATTGTGTGTTGGAATCCGAAATGCAGAGAACTCTCAGAACTTTGCTTAGAATTTGGCTTAATTCTAAGCCAAAGCTTAGAATTAAACACAAGATTTTATCTAAGACCTTGGAAAAGCCTTCCAAACTTAGGTGCAAGAAGCAAGAATGTAGATTTATAGTTCAAAGCAGAGGCAAGTTAAGATAATTCAAAGAAAGTTTAGAGTTTAAGATATAAAAAAGAATAGCTACAAAAGTAAACAAAGAGATTAGAACGCTGTACTGTAAGTTTGTGTGCCACCACACGATTAGCTAAAACAGCTTACACTGAACCATGAGTCCGTAAGACAGAGTATTTAAAGATTAAGTAAAAAACATAAATATCCTTGTTAGCAGTGTTTTATTAGTAAATAAATCCTTAAAAAGTCTTGTAACTAAAGTCTTGTGTCCTTCTGAACCATGCTGTAATGACGTGAGCTGAACTCACCCTTCCTACCTATGTAAAAAATAAGAAAATGAACCACATCATCAAAAACAACTCAGAAGTCCCATCTCAAATTCCTTCCAAAGTTCCCCACAAGTGAATTATCGCAACTGTGCTTGTGTTTGAGCACAGAAGAAGAAAGTCCAGGCTGTGAGCTGCATCTGTCCCCATCCCTGAGGGGCAGACAGAAGTTTCTATTTCCTTGCTGGTTTGCATGGCCAATAAGAAGAAATTAGGAACATTATCTTCTATTTTTATATTTTGGTTGGTACCTGGTTGCTAGAGATTTCAGTCTCTTTGTTAGGGGCTTTCCTGTGTTCCCACCTTGGTTGTCTGTCAGGTTTTGTTTAACCCTCTCAAAGGACATTCTGTATGTCCATCTCTCTACTTACATTTTAGTTGTTTTGAACATTGTGTAGAAAGTAGCATTAGGTTTTCATTAAAGAAAAGGTGGAGTGGATGGTTTTTGACACTAGTAAAAATTTCAGTAGTTGTACTGGTCTTTATGGGATTTGGTCTCTTAAAAATTAACTTTCTTCTAGCAGTAGACAAGCTGCAAGAGTGGAAATTATTATTGTGATCATCATCCTAGAGCTTTTTCAGGCGTTTAAATTTTACTGAACAAAAGTTACGAGCACTTTGACACTGAAGTCTGAAATTTTGAGCTCAGTGTAGCAGATCACTGCATAATATTTTATACATCTTTAATAAGAGATTAGTAATGCATTTGTTCTGCACACTTCTCAGCCTTTTTCACTGAACTGAAAGTGTGCAACAGTAAAATTGATACAATCAAGTTACAAAATTGTGTTCTTTTTTCAAGTGATTGGCCCTGCAGTTTTCTCAGAAGACATTAGAGTTTGTGAGAAATGCTGGCTGTGGGGGTTTGTGCTTTGGTTTTTTGTGGGTTTTTTTGTGGTTTTCATTGAGTTTTGTGATTGTTGTGGTTATTTGATTTCAGTAAGTTTTATTTGTTTGCTTTGTTTTGTGACTGTTTTGGTTTTACAACCCAGCACCAGCCCTGGATGATCCAGCAAAGACGTTAAACATCCATAGATCTTTTATTTTCCATCTCTCATGGAAATGAGATGGAAAGCCTGGAATATCAGTTTGTACTGAGCTGTGGGAGTTTTGTGTATAATCAGATAGTGGCTTTATACATACTTTTGTCAGAGAAATTAGAAACCAATTATGTCTAAAACTAAGAATAAATGAAGATGCTTTATGAATTTTCCTTTTCATTAACAGTGATGCTTCTAAAGCTGATTTGCCCTGAAGTGGGAAAAGTCAGCCTTTGCTACAGGACTTGTGGGACAGGGAACCCAAAGGATATTTAAGTTTCTGTAACATCTTCGTCCTCCTGGGCTCCCCTCCAGCCCTTTGCTCTCACCAATCACTTGGGTTTGTCCCCAGGTCCCATCCTGTTCCAAAATACCTATAAAACTTAGGAATTGCTTGTCAAGAAAGTGCAATTAAGTATTTTTGTACTGGAAGGAAAACGACTGAGAATATTAAAAGTCTCATTTTTATGGAATGGAATTTGTGAAGGAAAGCAGTTTTGGAACACTGGAGGTGAGGGTGTGAGAAGTTCAGTTTCAGATTTTAGCTTCCTGTAGTGACTTTATGAAGGATTGTGTTACTGCTCCCATTTGACCATTTTTGTCTGTTCTTTCAAATACCTCTCTTGGCCAAAAAAAAAATTCTAGTTATTAAATCATCAATCTAGGTCCTATGATAATTTCTCCTCTGTTTTTTTCTTCCTCCTTATTCTTCCTGAGTATAAGACCTGGGTCCTCTTAAATTCTTTTCAGAATTTTTGCTTTAAAAAAGAAATTAAAAATCCCTGCAGTTTTAACCCAGAGGTTGTTGTGCCTTTCTTCAGGCCACACTCTGTGGTGGTCCTTGATTTTCTCTGCCAAGCTCTTTAAGTAGGTCCTTGCTTTTACAGTTGTTGTGTCAGTGCTCCTTAAGGCTCCCATGGTAACATCTGCTTCCAGGTTTTTCTTTACCCTTGACTCTGACACAGCTTTTGAATTTGTGTGTTTTCATTACAGGAAAGGGCAGAAATCAGCAGGGTTGCATTTATTAGTTTAGAATTACCTGTTTTAGACAAAATCGTTTCAGGTTAACAGTCTGTTGGGTCTGGATTCATTGGCTGGTTGCATATTGAGTTTCATGAGGCTTGTTTAAAGAAGTCTTCCTTGGAAAATCAGTCATCTTACAATTGTTCTGTGGACTTGGCAGTCTGAGCTGCAGGTTTAGTTGCAAATTTCCTATTGAATTGCTGGCAGATACAAAGGTAATGCACACTGTGGATGAGTCAACTCAGTTGCTGTGAGTCAGGAGCTCTTTTAATGTGTCTGTTACTGATGTGGCCATCAGAATGCTGAGGCTTCAAAGGAAGGTGTAAAATTGAATGTAATATATTATTTTTATATCCTTTTTCTCCATCTCACTTCCCAGAACTGTACAGAACATTTTCCTATTGATTTCCTTGTTGGTGGCTGCTCTGAACTTGCACTAGNATTCCTTTTCTATTCTTGCTAGCCTTCTGATGGATCTTTTCTCTCTATCTTTTTTAGTATAGTTTTAGTATATAGTATTTTAATATAATATATATCATAACATAATAAACCAGCCTTCTGAAACATGGAGTCAAGATTTTCCTGTCTCTCCCATGTCCTCGTCCCCCGAGAACCCCTTGGGTTCCACAGCAACACTCCTGAGCACTCTGCATGGAGCTTACTGAGCCAGAAAATGAATATGTGTAATCAGCATCTCATTTCACAAAAGTCCAGCAGGGAAGCCTGTGCTGGAATCCAGAATTTCCATTTCTGTAGGGTGGAGCTATCAAAAACTTAATTGTGGCATCAAAATGTGCCTTTTGCTGGAGTCATTAAGTCCCACTTTTGTCCACTGAGAATATGTGGGAAACTTGATATTCATAAAGCCTTTATTAACATTTGTAATTTCATTTTATACTCCTGCACAACTCATTTTTACTTTTCATGAGATTTTTATGATGTTGCTTATCCTTGTAAATGTATTTATTGCAGTCTTGCTTTAGTAAATCTCGNCATCAATCTAGGTCCTATGATAATTTCTCCTCTGTTTTTTTCTTCCTCCTTATTCTTCCTGAGTATAAGACCTGGGTCCTCTTAAATTCTTTTCAGAATTTTTGCTTTAAAAAAGAAATTAAAAATCCCTGCAGTTTTAACCCAGAGGTTGTTGTGCCTTTCTTCAGGCCACACTCTGTGGTGGTCCTTGATTTTCTCTGCCAAGCTCTTTAAGTAGGTCCTTGCTTTTACAGTTGTTGTGTCAGTGCTCCTTAAGGCTCCCATGGTAACATCTGCTTCCAGGTTTTTCTTTACCCTTGACTCTGACACAGCTTTTGAATTTGTGTGTTTTCATTACAGGAAAGGGCAGAAATCAGCAGGGTTGCATTTATTAGTTTAGAATTACCTGTTTTAGACAAAATCGTTTCAGGTTAACAGTCTGTTGGGTCTGGATTCATTGGCTGGTTGCATATTGAGTTTCATGAGGCTTGTTTAAAGAAGTCTTCCTTGGAAAATCAGTCATCTTACAATTGTTCTGTGGACTTGGCAGTCTGAGCTGCAGGTTTAGTTGCAAATTTCCTATTGAATTGCTGGCAGATACAAAGGTAATGCACACTGTGGATGAGTCAACTCAGTTGCTGTGAGTCAGGAGCTCTTTTAATGTGTCTGTTACTGATGTGGCCATCAGAATGCTGAGGCTTCAAAGGAAGGTGTAAAATTGAATGTAATATATTATTTTTATATCCTTTTTCTCCATCTCACTTCCCAGAACTGTACAGAACATTTTCCTATTGATTTCCTTGTTGGTGGCTGCTCTGAACTTGCACTAGGCTGTGCTGGGGTGGAGCTGTGAGCCTGTCACTGTGCACTCTGTGAGGTGGTGGATTTGTCACCACAGCTCCTGTGTAGCTATGATATTTTATGAAAAATCCTATTGCCAGGATTTTTCTCTTGAGAGGCCGAGGAGCCTCAAGAAAGAAATGTTAACAATAAGTATCTGCTGCTNTGGGAAACTTGATATTCATAAAGCCTTTATTAACATTTGTAATTTCATTTTATACTCCTGCACAACTCATTTTTACTTTTCATGAGATTTTTATGATGTTGCTTATCCTTGTAAATGTATTTATTGCAGTCTTGCTTTAGTAAATCTCGTACAGGCTACTGAAGAACTTTACATAAAAAAACGTGATCTGAGGCTTTTTTATTGTGTTTTATTCTGGTTTGACACATTTTCTTTTGAAGTAACTAAATCTCTGTATTTCAGATTTAGTCCAGATTTAGGTTTAATCGATTTTGGATTTAGTTAAGATTCTGTCTTGATACAAGGTGCATATATGAAAAAAAATAGCATTACATTTTCCATATTGATCAGGTCAACACATTCTGTTGACCCTATTGATCAAGTCTGATTAACCACCTTTGACCTGAATGCTCAATTATTTTATGGCAGGATTCACACATTACTCAAATATTTTTCCTTTTATAGGAGGTGTTTTAGAGGAGGGTGATCCATCCACACACACACAAAAAAACGTGGGGAAAGATGAAGGGGAAAATAAAAAAAGTTTTACTGAATCAGATTGTTTGATCTGCTTCTAAATGAATTTGGAAAATATGTTTTGAATGTTTTTCCCCCAAGTAAGCCTTTTTTAGATTATATTGTATCCCCCAGCACAGTTAATATTCTAAAATTGCTTCTGCTTGGAGATGAGATGCAAATGATGGTTGACTGTTCATCAGGCATTTCTGTTTGCTGTATCCTGTTTATTCATTTAGCACACACCTTTATTTTTGTAAGGCATTCCACACAGGGAAGCATAAGGCAGCTATTCCCATGGGAGGACCAGGGAGGCAGTCAGCCCTTCTGCAGCTGGCGGGATGGGAACTGGGTGCACTGGGGAGCAAATGATGGGGATCTGGGAAATCACAGCCCTTCAGGGGTTGTGAAATGCTCGTGGAATGAGTGCTCACAGAACAGCCTCGTCTGACTTAGTGTGAGCATTTCATCCAAAACAAAGAAACTGCTTGCAGACTTATTATTGTATTTGCGGGGTGCCCAGATGAAGAAAGGAATGATGAATCTGACTCCATGTTCTCAGAAGGCTAATTTATTATTTTATGATACTATATTATATTAAAGAATACTAAACTATATTATACTAAAGAATACAGAAAGGATACTTACAGGATGCTGAAAAGATAATAATGAAAACTCGTGGCTCTCTCCAGAGTCTTGACACAGCTTGGCAGTGGTTGGGCAAAGAGTCAAAACAATTCACATGAAACCAATGAAACAATCACCTGTTGATAAACAATTTCCAAATACATTCCAAAGCAGCAGAACACAGGAGAAACAATGAGATAGTTATTGTTTTCCTTCTTCTTTGAGGCTTCTCAGCTTCCCAGGAGAAAAATCCTGGGCAAAGGGATTTTTCAGGAAATATGAATGTGACAACTTATCCTCCCAAGGTAAATTTTTATGACAACAACGCTGTCCCTGAGTCTCTTACCAGATGTGTATAAAAGATCAGCAAAATCTAGTCATGATGAGAACCTGACCTGCCTTTGCCTTGCTTCTGAAGTGGCTGATTGGAATAAAACATTGCTGGATAAGACAGCTGAGCAGTCGTCTAACTTCATGAAAGAAGAAAAATAACAGAAACCATCAAACCATTTGGAGAGTGCCGCAGGCAATTGGAAAGTTTTGGAGCTCAGAAGAGAAATTGCTGTTTTGTGACACTTGTTTGAGGTGCTGTGGTACTGCAGGGATGATACACCAGTATGCTTTCAAAGAAAATGTCTGTAAAACATTAGTGTTTGCTCCATAGATTTTTTCTAGTGTTTGTTTTTTCCTAGCATGGTTGCCCTGCAGTAGGACACAATAAAAACACATTCTTTTTACCCAGAATTTATCTGCTCATCCAAAATTGGAGTATTTGTAAAGAGAACTAAAATTGGAAGGTTTGTAAGTGTTATGTTGTTATTTTTGGTGAGGCCCTGGCACAGCGTGCCCAGAGAAGCTGTGGATGCCCCTGGATCCTTGGATGTGACCAAGGCTGGGCTGGACTTGGAGCACCCTGGGCTAGTGGAACGTGTCCCTCATGGCAGGGGTTGGAACTGGATGTTCTGCTGGGTCCCTTCCATCTCAAACCATGCTGTGATTCTCTGATTCTTGAGTTATACAAACACTGCTGATTTAAAATCTGCATTACGCAAAGCAATGGTTTTTTTTTATAGTCAGACATAGGAGAGTGAAATTATGATTTTTAAAAAAATTTGGGTGAAAAACCGAGATGTTGGGAAAAGGTCCTGTGAGCTTTTGACTTGTTCCTGCTTATTGTTCATTTTGAGATTTCTGAAGGAGAGAGGTGTGGAAATCACTTGGACGTGTTTTGGAAAAGGTTGAAGGTGGAATGAAGAGCCAAAGCAGCCAATGCCACGTTGGGCAGCCTCTTCTCCCTCTGGTGCCTTCCTGACCTTCACCTCTGCCATGCAGGCGGTGGGGACACTGATGGGGTCTGCTCAGCAAACAGGCTGCAGAACACTGGCACAAAACCACTTCTGGGTGATACTGGTCTGGAAATGGTAAAACCACTGTTGATGAGCCTCTTCACAAAAATGTAGTGTAATATCAACAGCCAAAGTGTGAAACTGGAGCAAGAGGGGAGATATAATTTCATGCAAATCCATAAATACTTGAAAGCAGAGTATTAATAGCAGATTGTCTCAAGTCTAATATTCTCTACTTATTTGTTTATGAGCTGAGAGGAATTAAATTTTCTACTTTCTCATCCTTACAAGTTTGTGCTGTGAGAAATACTGTGGCATTTATAATGTGGTGCCTTCTAATTCTGTTGCATGACTCTGGGATTTACTGGTTCATTTTTATTCACTTGATTTATGAAAACAATTGAAATTCCTGCTAATTTTACTACAAGTACTTGTTTAGTGCTAAGGCCATACTTAAGTACCATGCTGGGTACAGGTTTTCCTTGAAATTCCTGCCTGGTAAGAACTGGAACTTTCAGTCCTCTGTTTCTTTTTAGCTGGTGCTTGTTATGAACAAGTGGCTGTTCAAAGAAAAACAAAACAAAACAAAAAAACCCAAACCAAACCAAAAAAAAAGAAGAAAAAAATTGGATCTTATTCCTTTTAGCCTGTGAAATCAGTGGGACTGTCCTGGATTGATTTTTGTACTCTACTAAAAAGACATTTTTCTTAAGTGATACAGTCTTCATGCTTTTTATAGTGCAGTAAAAATATTTTAAACATTTATGTTAACTTTGCTGTTAATGTGCGACAGGAAATTGCCTGTAAAATACATTTTTAAAAAGTGTTAGGGCTGATAAAAGTTTTACCTTGTAGATTCCACAAGTATCCCTAGATTTATTTTAAATCATGTATGCTTTTAGATACAGATTCCTACACATAAATGTAAAATCAAATTATTCAAAGATGGAATCAACAGAAATGCTTTTCCTTGGGAAGGAGCATTAGAGATAGAACCTTTTTTTAAAACAAAAATTCTGCATTTTGCTAAAGGAGACACTCAAGCTTTAAAATTCTGGTGTTTTTTAGATGTTAGAATGAAAATTACACATCATGGCCTTAACTATGCGGAGACTGCAGAAAGGCAATTAAAATGATGCTGCAGCAGAGGTGTTTGTGCCATATCCTGGCACAGCACGTGAGGAATGTTTTCTGTCTCTCACCCAGCTGCCCTAACACATCTCTGCTTTCAGCATGGAGAGATCTGGGCAGATTTTGGGCCATCTCTGAACATATCCATGGAGCTGAACAACCCAGTTTCTAGGCAATTCTTACACAGATTTTTCAGGTGGGACTGAATATGGTTTTTAGTACTCTAGTTGCCAGGAAATAATCTTTCCATGGCAAAAATTGGTTCTGTAGAAATTTTCTTCCAGCTTTCCAAGAGGACAACACACTGACACAGGAATTACCAGCTGCTGCATCCAGGCAGCAGAGGCAAAAGTCCTGTTAAGTCCTTTGCCTTTCAGAGGCAGAGTCATGTCAAAAAGCAGCAAAAACCCCTGAAGGATGGATACTTTGCTGATGCTGGGAAGGGCTGCCTGGCTGAGCTGGGGGTTACCCTGTCTGCTGTCTTTAGCAGTGTCCAGGAGCAGGTGGCTGTGGGAGATTGCTTGGCTTGGTAAATTTTCAGGGCTCACTCTCCTTGAACCACTGATTGTCAAGAGCCAAGACTTCCTCAGCCTCAGATTTGGGCAAAAAAGGAGGTAGGACATGAAACTGGGGAAAGTTTCACAACGGGGGTGTGCAGGGAGGAAGGTTTGCTCTCTCCAGTCACTCTCCTCTCTCAGTTTTTTGTTCCAGTTCCACTGCCTGTTTTTGAGGCAGTAGTTTGATTCTCAGCTAATTCTTGTCAGCACTTTTTGTGGTGTTTATACAAGGTGTACGAAATGTGGATTTTTGCACTTACCTCCTGTATCAGGGATGAAACTTGACTAAATAAGAGAGCCTGCTGCTGTGTGTCTTGACTTGTTTAAAACTTTTGATACTGCCTGAAGTGACATTGTCAAGGGGGAAGCCATGGTTTAGATGCAGCTGCTATGGACTGAGATTTACTCCCTGGTTTCACTGTCAATAAAGGTGTGTCAACTGAATGGTATTCTGATTTTTTCAGTGTTTTAACTAAAGGTCCAGATGATGGAATGGAGATATGCCTGCAACACCAAGCTTGAGCTGGAGCTGGAAGCTTGCTGGGAGACAGCATGAGGAGTCAACATAACCTTGGCAAAGTGCAAATGATAATCTGAAAATATAGAATCTAATTCAGTCCAGACAATTAGAAAGCTCTGCCTTTGGCCAAGTGTAATTAACTGCATAAATACACATCAGTGACCTGCCATCACTGAGGGGACAAGGAATTGTAGTGCCTCATAGATGAGCATGGCAAGAGTGTTGTGATTTACTGAACAAGTCTGCACTAAATCAGCTGTGGATCAGAGATAATCCATCCTGAAAAATATACCTAATATACCTTCCATGCCTTTCAGCCCTGGTGGGGCAGTACTGGTCAGGTCAGGTCGTAGTTTCAGGGAATATCCTGAGCTGGAAGGGACCCACCAGGGTCATCCAGTCCAGCTCCTGGCCCTGCACACACACCCCAACAACCCCACCCTGGGCATCCTTGGGAGTGTTGTCCAAACTCTCCTGGAGCTCTGGGCTGTGCCCATTCCCTGGGGAGCCTGGGCAGTGCCAGCACCCTCTGGGGCAAGAACCTTTCCCTGATATCCAACATAAATCCCCCTGACACAGATCCAGCTGTTCCCTGGGTCTTGTCACTGTCACAGAGAACAGAAATCAGTGTCTGTCCCTCCAAGATTTGATATAATGCCCAGTTTAAGCCCTGCATTGAGTAAAGATTTGAGTTACAGGGTGTAGATAAGAGTGATAACTAAGATTAGAAACGTTGAAGACACGACTTTCTGTGAAAGATGGGACAAAATGGAGCAGTTTTTCTAAGGAAAGGTGAGTGAAGTGGAACATAGCAGTTCTCAAATACACGAGGAGGCAACGGGACAATTTGTTTTCTGTGGCAGGAGTGGGTAGGAAGAGAAAGAATGGAGTTAATTTCCAACTGGGAAGATTGCAAATTGATATTGGAAGAAGCTCTTTTGCAGTAAGACTGGGGAGGCATTGAAATAGATTTCCCAAGGAAGTCATGCAGTGGATGGTGTTCACAGAATCACAGAATCATTAAAGTTGGGAAAGACCTTTAAGATAATCAAGTCCAACCATCAGCACAGCACCACCAGGTTCACCACTAAGCTGTGTCCCCAAGTGCCACATCCACAGGTTTTTTCAACATTCCCAGGCATGGTGACTCCACCACTTCCCTGCACAGCCTGTTGCAATGCTGGACAACCCTTTCTGTGAGAAAGCTTTTCCTGATACCTGATCTAAACCTCCCCTGGTGCAGCTTGGGGTCATTTCAAGGTCTGTAAAACCAGAGTTCTGCCATGCCAGTGCCAGGAAGGACAGAGAGGTGGAGCTGGTTCTGTTTTGGAGTGAGATAGCCCAAATATTTTTACACCCTTTCTGTGCATATGGTGCCAGAATGATTGTTTTGTCTTTTTGTTTTGCTAAATTTCATTCCTTTGCCTTTCTGGCCATCAGTGAACAGTGGCAATCACATCACAGCATCTCTTTGGAACAACAATAGCTTTATGTATATCCTTGTTTCTTCCTCTCTGTGCTAACTTTTTATTTTAGCACTGAAGTTTGTCTCCCATTTTATCCCTAAAAGCAGCAAGTGTCCTCCGTGCTACTTTGTGGTCAGCTTTAGTTTGATTAATTTCATTAGCATAATAGTGGATTTTATGCATACTGTGCCATCTGTTTCCTTTCCACTTTGTTCATATATCAAATGCCAGAACTGTTCTTGAGGTCTCGGGTATCTTTCCTCTGTCCTTTTATTTATTATGTCCTTTTATTTAATATCCTTCAGCTGAATTTGAAGGCTGAAGTATTTCACTTCCAAGATCTCTATCACAGACCCAAGGGAAAGTAAGAAAACTGATGGAGACCTTTGATGAGCAGAGGTACTCTGAATGTAAGGTCTTGAGTCCAGGGATCTTAGCTGTTACATTTTAATTACATTTATTATTGAGTTATATTATTCTGGGCTTTGGGAAAGGTTATGATTACAGTCTGAGCAATTTCCTGAAAGAAAAAAAAAAAAGATGTGAACAAACACAAGTCATAATATTAAGATTTTTTTTCATAGTGCAAGCAGGAAAGGTTATGATGCTTTTTTTGACCTTTCTCCCATTTCAGTTCTCAAGACATTTTTCGTTAAGAAGAAAAAGATTGTCAGATTGTGCTAGTCTAAAAAAGCTGTAAGATTTTTATTAAGTTGTGGGATTGAGATCAAGGCCTGGGTCAAGAATAAACAAGCAAACTGTCTTCACACAGGGACTGATAATCAGAAACAATGAGAAATGCAACTTTAACTAAATATTGTGGGAGTCTCATGGTGTTTTGCATTTTTCTGGACAATTTCTCTGCTGTCTCTTAAAGGGTGATTCTTTCCTGTGTGTTAAACAGAAGGAAGGAATGTGCTCCTCTGGAGTGTGTGTATATGCAGGTTTTCCTTTTTATTATTTTTAGAGACTGGATAGTTTCAGGTCAGCACTGAGACTTCTTATTCTCCTAACAAATCATTCCTTTCCACTTAGTCTGAAAGAGCCTAAATATTCTTGGTGAGGAAGTTTTGGCTTCCCCCTGAGCTGGTGCTGAAGTTTTGAGACTAATAAGCAACCTAACACCTTCTTAAAAATCAGAGAATTCATCAGCTGGAGATAAATCAGCAGCTTCTCTTTTTGTGGCAACAGGATTTTAAATGGGGACTTCATCTGTGAGTGCAAGCTGTGCCCCAAGTCAGAGCAGGGCAAAGTTGGGATTCATTACTCAGGCAGGAGCATCGTGTGCCTAATGAATAATGGCACCTCTTTGGGCTTCACTCCCTTCCCAGCCTCTGCTGCAGCTAAAAAGTTTATCAGAGATGTTGGAATAGTAGCCTTCAGAGCCTCTGTGGCTAAACAGGAAATATTTGGGGTTTCCAGAAGTCAGCAGGTATGAAAACCTTTGCTTGTGCATTAAATTAAATCATTTTTACATTTATAACAGATTGTATTTAAGAGAGCATAAATACTTAATGACTTGAATTCATTTTCTGGCCAAAAATATTTAACAGATGTAAGTGGGTTTCTATGGTAATTGTCTGAGGTTGTCTCACTTAATGTCCTTTCTGTGACTCCTGTTTCATTTATGAATAAAAGTGAATATTTAAGCCTCATGAACATATTACTTCCACCTGCATTTGCCTGTGTGGGAAAGCATCAGGTTATTTAGATCTCAAGTTTGCTTGGTGGTGACACATATGGGGAATATTGAAGGTGTTCTGTGTGTGAATTGCATTTGTAAAACAACATCTGTCACTTAAAGGCAGATCCTGCCTCATTTAGAGGCAAGGTTTGTTGTTTGCCCCTTGTTTTCATGTTATATTATGATTTTTTTTTACAATTTAATTTAATTTTGTCCCACCTACTCAATAGTCAACATTATTTTAAAAAGATATCTAGAACATTTGCTATGAAATCTGAATTCCCAAGAAAGCCTTTGGCGAGAATAAATATATCAGTGGTTATTCCAGTACTTACCAGCTTCTAATTCTTCTGGAAATCTGAATATATTAATTGAAGCAGTTTCTGCTTGTCTAATACTGCATGAAATCTTTGGGTGTTGACCTGGGTTAATTTAGTTGCTTAAGAATGGAACCTTTCCTCCTGATTTTATTTTAATTAATTTGTATTCATAGTCATGGGTGCAAATTTTTCAAATTACTAAAATCAACAATAACAACAAATCTTGAATACACAGAGGAATATTAGAAAAGAGAAAGTGACACCCAAGAAATGTAAATATTTCTAATTATTCTTGTGTGGCACAGTGACCTCTTTGTGTTCCTGAAAACAAACATTTCCTGCTATTCAATGTGTATAATCCCATCCTTAATTTCATATAACTACATCCAAAAAAGACACTTGTTCTTTTTAGACTCATCCTTCTTAATTGCTGAAATTTTCAAGATGTTTGTTAAGATAGTTGCTAAGCTTAAAGAGTTTCTTGTCACCTAAAAGCAATTCCTTCACACATTAATTACTTTAATAATTCTGTGGATGTGTTTTTTGGCACGGCCCCTCTATTGCAGACCTGTGTGACTCTGCTGGGATGAGTGCAGAGAGATTGTTCTTCCAAGTTTCTCTTGGAGTTGTGGATTAACTTTCAACAATTCAGTATAAATCAATATATTTTTGTTTTCTGGAGATGGTATTTTCCGGTTTCAGAACAGTCTGACCAACTAGATTTAATAAAAATTTACTTAGAAGTTTGTATCAAAAATGCAGATGCTTGGTTTGCACAGATTTGAGGAATCTCATAATTAAATTTCAGAGTGCTGATGATTTTATTTATCTGAAATGTATGCATTGAGCAATCCTCTCTTCTCTTCTCTTCTCTTCTCTTCTCTTCTCTTCTCTTCTCTTCTCTTCTCTTCTCTTCTCTTCTCTTCTCTTCTCTCTCTCCTCCCCTCTCCTCCTTGTATCATGTAGAAGTGATCAAACTTTTTAAAAGGGTTTTCCACAGGCTGTGTTTCTTTTTTCCTTCCAGTGCAATATTAAGAACAATCCAAAAAAACCTCAAACACCCCAACAACCTTTGTCAGGAATGTGCTGTTCTATATCCCACTCCCACACCTTCCTCTAAATCCTCTTCTCACCTTTCCAACAGTTTGTCAACACAACAAATCACATTTATTTGACCTAAGTTTTATTGCAAAACCAGTTCGCTTAACAAAGGCCTTCGAAACTTAAAAATAGGCATTTGAAATACTAAATTGTTTACTTAATAAATAGTAATAAATAAGTGTAATTTGTAATACTGAAATTTATTTTTCGGTTTGTAGGAAACTCCTTTTAGTTAGCACTCTGTCATCAAAACTTGTGTGTACAGGAAAGGTTTGGCTGTTTATTTTTTAATGAGAAAACTTGAGGCAAAAAGTATTAGGAGCAAATAAATAATTGGAACAAGAGAGCAAAACCAGCTTGCAATACAATCCTGATGGAATTTTTTAATGGAGTGTTTCAATAAATAGAAATAGAGTCTCAATGTGCTGTCCTGCATTAAAGTAAGAAAGTTCATTTGCTCCTTCTGCCATTGTTTTATTTTAAATGTCAGGAGTTCCAAAGAGAATTGCCTTGAAGAGGTCCAGTATTTACATATTGAGTGGAAAAAGTGCAAGATCATAATTTTTGATAGCTAAATGCTAAACAGCATCTAAACACTGAAGTGATGCAAGCAAATTTTGCATAAGGGCTCTTAGTTCTGCTAACACTGCATTACCATGTATATGAAATCATTTGAGCAGCTTGGTCTTGGTTTTAAATTCACAAATATTGGCCTTAGTGGCCTTTGCACAAGTTTAACTCCATCAGTTGGTGAATAAGACAATTTATTTGAGCCAAGTGGAAATCTGCTGTGGCTGTGGCTGCTGGTGGAGCAGGACCAGCAGCTGCAAGTCATCGACTGCTGTTCATGATGGGCCAGTGCTGCTGCCTAAAAAAGATCCTTATTGTGGCTGCAGATCAGAAAAAAAGCTGTTCTTGTGGGAGAGGAGATGCAATGGCAGCTCTGGCAGGGAATCTTTCCACTACAGTTTTGTAACAATCAAATAAAAAACCTTTTATATCTCTCTTATCCTAGTGGCACTTCCAAAACTTCATACATTTGCATTAAAGAAAGTATTGTGTGGCAGTCATATTTTCTGGAAAAATCCCTTTGTCCAGGATTTTTCTCCTGGGAAGCTGAGAAGTCTCAGAGAAAAAGGAAAACAATTCTTATCTCATTTGCTTCTCCTGTGTTTTGCTGCTTTGGAATGTGGTTGGAGATTGTTTATCCAACAGGTGATTGTTTCATTGGTTTCATGTGAATTGTTTTGACTCAATGGCCAGTCAGTGCCAGGCTGTGTCAGGGCTCTGGAGAGAGTAATGAGTTTTTCATTATTATCTTTTTAGCCTTCTGTCTGTATCCTTTCTGTATTCTTTAGTATGGTTTAGTATAGTATTCTTTAATATAATATAATATAATATAATTTAATATAATATAATAATAAATTAGCCTTCTGGGAACATGGAGTCAGGTCCATCATTCCTTCCTTCATCTGGGAACTCCTCAAATACAATAGTATTGGTTTCAATTACTCATCATTCTCTCATCCTGGTGGATAATCCCCATAAACAACAAATTATAGAATTTAATATATAAATCTTAGTGAAGGTTTTGTTCAGTGATGTAGAATTATCTTGTAAAGTGATTTAACAGCAAACTGCCTTCTGTTAACTCACTCCAAAACATACCTGGCTTAATCTTTTACTCTATAGAAATCTAATTCCCTTTAAAATTATAAGGGAATATTTTCTCCCATGTATAGTGAATATTTTCTCTCTGTGTTCTTCATGACAAAAAAAAAAAAACAAGGAAAATCAGGTACTTTCTTCCTTCCTTGAGAATGATATTCATATAATTTACAGCAAACAGCAAAAATGAGAATTTATCTAGAAACAGTGCAGGAGATGCATTCATATTTAAATTAAACTTTAATCAATTGACATGGTTAATAAAAAGAGGTTCATTATATCTAAGATAAAAGAACACAAACAATACCCAACCCAAGTATAAACACACTCCTTGAAGCAGCAGTAGGAGCAGTACTTAGCCTAATGTGCAAGCTTTCAAGTGGCAGACTGGAAGAATTTTTATGTTTAGTTTGACTAAATGCTTGTTCTTTTAATCCTTTTTGTCTGCTTTGACTGTGGTACTTAACAAACCACTCATAGATACTAATCTTAATTTTACTATTCTCAGTCTCTGGAGTCTCCTAGGTTATAGTGTGGATGGTATTTTTACCAGCTGTTACATTCCCTGTGGTAACTGCCTAAAACTTCTCATTTTGTACATTCAGCTGCATTTATTTGCAAATTTTTGGACTTTTTGTGAGTCAATCCTTGTGGGTTTTTTTTTTTTTTGCTACTTAGAGATGTACAGATTTCTACTGACTTTATGCATTGCTCTGAAGGCAGAGAAATTAAACTGCATCCCCAAAGACTTAATGTTGGGTGGTTTTCAACATTTTTAAGTAGCATTTGTGAAGAACAACCATTCTTTGCCTGAGCAGTATTTTGTGGGAAAGGAAATTTGTGTTACAGGGCTTTGTGTACTCTTAGCAGTTGTGTTGGAGAATTTTGGCATTTTTTAAAGGCTTTCATTTTAATAATTAAAGAATACAGTTTAGATGTGCTTGTTAAGAAGCTGACTGAAAAGATCTGTTCTTTTTCTTTTTAATTTTTAGCAGTAATAGCCTACTGAGATAATTGTTTTTAAAATGTAGTATAGAATTATATGCTGTTAAGGATGACATCTCTGTTAAATAGCTTATTCTTACAAATACAGCCTGAAGTCCATATATTTAGTGTTAATTAATGCATTTGGGTTTTAGTTAAAAGCTTATTTTGTGTCTTTTTGCTTTAGTCAGAATGAGCTGTAAACCAATTTAATGTCACTTTGTGTTTCAGACACACCAACTTCTCCTTGGCACCTGCTGTTCTGTTCTGCCAATTGCCACTTAGTGCTGGGAATATATATCAGATTCTTTTCTTTTACAATTTCTAAGACTTTTCTTGGCTGTCACTGCCAGTTGAGGTTATAGCTTTTTAAATTTTGTGATTTTGTTGTTTCCCTCCCCACAGGGTTGAGTTTAATCCAGAGTTACTGATATTGTGCTGCTATTCAAAAAATCCTTGCTGATGGTGGCTATGGCAAGAGACAGTGGGTTAGGAAGGAGTATTTAATTTGCAGCAGGAGGGGAAAACAGCCTGAACTTTGCCATAGGAGAGAAAAACACAATCCCAAATGCAGGGATCAGGTAGGCAGACAAATGCCTGGTGCTGGGGTGATCAGGAAGGTTTAGGTGCCGTATGCAGTGGCATAATTTCATGTATTGCTCATGGTTCTGTTGAAACAAACAAAGGGAAAAAAAAAGAAAAGTTGATGTCTCCTCAACCAGATCTGTCTGTGGAGTGTGTGGGACAGAAGTGGCTGTTAGTTCTGTGTGGGATGATGTTGCTGCTCTCTGTTCTCCTGACAAAATATCTAGAACAGCAGGAGGAGGACAGAGATGGATCAGTTCCTGGAGAAGCCTGGGAGAAAGCCAGTGCTTACTTCAAGTTTGACCAAAGGAGGTTTCTGGAAATGTTCTCTTTTGCCATGTCTGGAATTCTGTCTCTGAACAACAGGCTGTTTGAATTAGCATCTGTTCTGCCTTGGCAGGTCCCCAGTGACGAAATTCCAAAATAAATGTGCATCCAAAGGAGTGTGGCCAGCAGGTCGAGGGAGGTGATTCTCCCCCTTTACTCTGCTCTTGTGAGACCCCACTTGCAGTGCTGGGTACATTTTGGGTGCCCTCAGTGTACGAAGGACATGGAACTGTTGGAACAAGTCCAGAGGAGGCCACCAAGTTGAGAAGGGGACCAGAGAACCTCCCCTATGAGGACAGACTGAGACAGTTGGGCTGGAGAGGAGAAGATTGTGTGGAGACCTCACAGCACTTTCCAGTGTCCAAGGGGCTACAGGGAAGCCAGAGTGGGATTCTTCATCAGGAACTGTAGTGGTAGGACAAGAAGTAATGGGCTAGACTGAAAAAGGTGAAATTTAGGTTAGATATTGGGAAGAAATTCTTCCCTGTGGGGTCCTGGCACAGGTTATGCAGAGAAGCCGTGGATGCCCCTGGATCCCTGGAAGTGTCCCAGGCCACGCTGGACAGGGCTTGGGGCAACCTGGACAAGTAGAAGGTGTCCCTGCCCATGACAGGACTTGGAACCAGCTGGTCTTTAAAGTCCCTTTCACCCCAAACCATTCCATGATTCTGTGATTCTGTGTTTGTGTGCAACTTAGCACCATACCCTTGTAATTAATGAAATATGCTGTACTGGAAAGTGATGTTTGACCCCCGCCCCCCCCAGCCCAAGTGGATGAGCTGGTTGATCTCCAGTGATCTCTAATGGTTGATCTCTCCCTGTGCATGACCATCAAAAGACAGCTTTGAGTCTCATTTTAGCTGTATAGTAATGACTTGAAAGCTCAGTCTGTTGTTATTAAAAAAAAAAAAAAAAAAAAACAAAAAACCAAAAAGATCTTAAAGAATCTTTCCACAGACTCCATCAAATCTCTCACACAAGTTGTTTGTAATAACAAAATTCTGTTCTTTCTCTGATGGTGTTTTTTTTTTAGGGTAGTTTTTTTTTCCTGTATTGCTTTGCAAAAGGTACACAACAGAGAGAAACGTAGATGAAATATAGGCTTTGCTTTCTAACTGTAGATGAAATACAGGCTTTGTCTTCTCAGTCTCTCTACAATGTAAAAGGGATAACAGCGACTACAGAGGAGGTCAAAAATTGGCTGGACTTCTGGACTTCAATAGTAGGGGTGGAAAATTGATGGCCACCAATTGCAAGGGAATTCTGCAGGGCTTGGGGTCAAGCTGACCTTGTTTAATGTCTTGTCACTGGTCTGGGCAGTGGGGTGAAATGCACCCTCAATAAATTTCCAGGCAACACCAATTTGGGAGGAAGGTCGATACGCTCGAGAAGTAGGGCTGGCATGAGGAGTATCTCAGCAGGTGGGGAAATGGGCTGGCAGAACCGAGGGAAGCTCAGCAAAAGCCAGTGCAGAGTCCTGCAGGGGGATGGAGTCACCTGGTGGTGTGATATGGGCTGGGTAGATCTCGGAACCTTTTCCGGATCAGGGTGATTCTGAGATCGTTGTTAAAAGTCTCTTTTCCTCCAACCCGNCCCAGAGGGATGTCCTGGGTTCCGACAGGTAGAGGCTGAGTGAGCACTGCCCTGCAGGGAGAATGTCAGAATCCTGCTGGAAAATTCAGAACATGAGACTGGAGAGCCACATCAACATGGAGCTGTTTTGGTGGGTTTAACATAAGAATAATAGGGAGTGAAGGGAAGCAAGAGTTCCCCTCTAAGCAGTTGTTCTAAGACAATTTCTGCAGTACTGAGTCGTTTTTGGGCTCATGAGTAAACCAGACATTACAGTACTGGAACAAATCCTTATCCTACTTTGAAGGTGGCCCTGCTTAGCTGAGGAGCTGGGCTAGATATTCCAGAGGTCCCTTACAACCTAAATGATAATGTATGTTACGATATGAAGATGGTGAAGGCTCTAGGGAGGCCAAATGGGGAGTGGCTGAGGTCACTGGGCTCGTTCAGCTGGAGAAGAGTCAGGGTCTGCAGCTCCTCCCGAGGCGCAGCCCTGATCTCTGCTCTCTGTGACAGTGACAGGGCCCAAGGGAGTGGCTGGACCTGTCCCAGCGAAGGTTTGGGTTGGGTTGGGTATCAGGGAAAGGTTCCTCCCCAGAGGGTGGTGAGCACTGCTCAGCCTCCCCCGGGAATGGACATGGCCCCAAGGCTGCCAGAGCTCCAGGAGAGTTTGGACACTGCTCCAGGCACAGGGTGGGATTGTTGGGGTGTCTGTGCAGAGCCAGGGGCTGGACTGGATGGTCCTTGTGGGTCCCTTCCAGCTCAGGATATTCTGTGATTCTGTGCTAATTTGAGAATTTTAAGTTGGCGATGGAGATTTTATACAGTGTGTGAAATGTGCAAAATAAACAACCTAAATAAAGCACCCTTCAGGGAATACTCTCTTCTGCCTTCCTGAGTGGGAATTCATAGGTGCTCTGGATTTGCAGTCTCACCAGGGTACTCTTTGCTGTTCATAACATAAGCCTGAGTGCAATGGAACAGCATGAAGAAGTTAATTATATTATTATTCTTACTATTCAAAATAGACCCCCCAGAAAATTAAGTAGTATCAGTTCTGGGGGAGTTTTGATTTCGTCTATGTATATATCTATGTATATGTAGAGTGGAAGATTGCTTGCTTCTGTTTTCTGGTGTTCTTTATGGGCAAGGTTTTCATTAAAAAAAGATGTATTAGTTGTTACAGAGAAACCAGAGCACTAACTCACCACGTATGTCTGAAATATTTTACTTCCTTCACTTACAGTACTTTACATTAACTGAAACAGAAACTCTTGGGAATCGTTTGCCTTTGGTATTTAGTGATGTATGAGATTGTTTTCAGTGCTTTTTAGGGCAGTTCACAAACAATAACATTACCCTGAGAAAGCAACTCCTGGTGGTTCCATCAGTCGGAGCACCAGTGTCTCTGTTTTGGCTGCTGGAAGCCTGGGGAGATCAGCTGCCTGTGAGAAGCTTAAATATTGTTCTACCTGCCTTTGTAGTTAGTTGCCTGCTATCTTATTTTGGTATCCAGTTCAGGCTTATTTAAATCCTTTTGTGTTATTTCTCCTCGTACAATGTCTGAGTCATTGGAGAAAAAACCTAAAGAAAGATAATATTGAAGTTTCTGTTCCAGATGTGGTATCTAGTAAGGTAGGAAATAAAACTTGCAGGTGTTTTATTCCCTCAGTGTAATTCTAGAATGGTTTGAGTTGGAAGGGATATTGAAATCATCCAGTTCCAACCCCTGCCAGGGGCAGGGACACCTTCCACTATCCCAGGTTGCTCCAAGCTCCCTCCAGCCTGGCCCTGGACACTTCAAGGGATGGAGAGTCCTCAACCCCAGAATTGGTTACGAAAAGCTGTAGAACTCACTAAAGCAATTGCTATCTCACTTTCCCTTTTTACTTTTTTTTCCCCTAGCCAGTACAACTTGCTGCCTGCTCTGTGGTTAAGTTGCTTTGATAACTACATCTTAAATACTGCTGCTTTTAAGATTGCTAGCAGATTTTTAAACCAAGGACAAGTGGCAAGAAAATAGTGTGTTAAATATCAGCTAAGAATTTCCTTTTGTCAGGCATGTGCTGTTTACAGTGCCAAGGCTGGGGCTCTCCTGTAGATCCAATAAAACAGCACAAGTGCAATGAATCCAGGGATTTCACGGGAGTTATTCTGTTACTCTAGTGTGGTGTGCCCTCATGTGGTTAAATGCAATATCTTCCTTGGGTCAGCCTGACACCCTTTGGATTTATTCTCTGTTCTGCTAAAGAACCAGGAGAAATAAAGGCTGCTGGTGGAATGGGAGGCAATGTGATGACAAGTAGGTTTTTTGGCTTATTTTTTCGTTTACAGCTCTCAAGTGATTTGGTACTTTTGAGATGACTATAGATACACTTGCATTTGGTTCTAATTCAACTACAGATGTGTGTGTTTTCCTTGACCTTTTTTTTTTTTTTT
>VYZP01077321.1:201-37723 GCA_013400635.1 Hypocryptadius cinnamomeus | reverse complement strand
CATTGACAATAAAATAAATAAATCAACCAATCGTCTCCAAAGCCTATGATTCAATTATATGGGTTACAAAGAGCTTGAATTTGACAGTCAAATGTGTTCTTCTCTAAGATTTATCTGTGAACTTCCAGTTAGAGAACTGAAGTGGAATAAACTACTCAGTGAAAATGAAGATATCTGGAAGGAAAAATTAATTAATTCAGTATGGCATAACACAAAAACTGTCTGGTGCCCATAAAAACAACAGAAGTTAAACAGCTCAGAAACAAAAAAAAAAAAAAAAAGGGAGGAAAGCTGCCTTACTGTTTACAGATCTGACAAAAGCCACAAACTCTGGGCTGTGGGTTTGCAAATGCAGAGACAGAAGTGTTTGAAGGCAGCAGGCAGCTAGGATTTAGCCAGATCCTCATCTAGAATGTATCAACAAGGGCTAGAAAAGCCTGAGAAACTCTACTGATGAATCAACAACTTCCCTCTAAATGACCTAAAAGCTATTTTCTGTGGATTTTGAAACAAGGGGGTTTTTGCCTGGGAAAACTTGTGTTTCAAAAGCTCGGTGACAAACGGGTGAGATTTTAAAAAAAAAAAAAAAAAGAAAAAAAGAAAAAAAAAGAGATTATACAATAAGACTGTCAAAGTCTATGACAACAGATTTTGAAGATTTAAAATGCAAGTTAAAGATTCTCTGCAGACAGAACAGAGCATCACAAGGTCAGTGATACATTTGCTATTAAGGAAATTGCCAGGTAAATCAGGATATTTCAGTACTTCAATGAAAGAATTTAAATATTAAATGACACTGGGGAGCTATATCACAATGACAGGTACTTACATTACAATTGGAAGACCCATCAAGTGTCGAGTAAGAGCCATCAGGCCATTCTGTAGCATCTACAGCGCTCGATTGCCTGTGCTGGGCTTCATACTCTTTTAGCTGAAATTTTAAAAGACAGAAAGAACATTTTCCAGTAACAAGAAGAGATTAATCTTCATTAAAATAGCAAGAGTTAATGTAATTTCACTTTTTCACCTCTGTATCATTGTGGATCTGGCAAAATCTGAATTTTTCCACTGCACACCTCACTCATTCAAAATAAATTGTCCAACAGTCGGAGCATGAAAAATGAGTTGCTGGTTTTTTGTTTTTATTTTATTAGAAGGAAATGATCTGTAAATACTGAAATTTGATGACATATTGTTGGCAAAACATAAATTAAATGTCCCCATCTCAGAGGCAGAGTTTACAGTGGACAGACTAAATCACAATGACCTGCCAATTTCCTTCATTAAGAAAATTATCTGCAGTAAAGACTAGGAACCATCCTTTGTAATAAAAAAAAGAAAAAAAATCAAAAAAATCTCTCCCATTGTCCAAAAAAAGGCTTCAGACAAAACCAATACTACAGGAGTCAGTGTTGTAAGGATCAAGAATTGATATTTTCAAAAAAACAAGGCTGTTGCTAGTAGCTCAGACCACTAGAGGGAAACTCTACCAGTCCATATATCAACTAACAGATTAGCTAGAACCCTTTCACCCCACAAAACTTTAACAGCAGAGAAGAAAAACAATTCCCAATATTCCAACACAGTAATTAAAAAAATCTTACATTTTTTCCTTATATGATTTCCAGCTAAGCAATATTTTATTCAGACAATAACACAAATTTATATTCTACAATAATCCATTTCACAATGTAGCATGTCAGTAAATATATTTATCTGACTGCCAACCAATCTAAATGATGTTTTCTCTAATGGAGCCCATACAGAACATCCTGTGTGTTCCATTACAGTATTTTACACAAAGGTTGTGTTGAAACTTTAACNTGTTCCATTACAGTATTTTACACAAAGGTTGTGTTGAAACTTTAACCCTCTTTTGGCTCCTGAGCAAGTAAAACCTTGGCCCTACTGCTGCAGAAATGCAATACTTTATAGTTCTTTTTCTTGTGGTTTATTAACATTTAGAGTTTGCAAAGAAACACTTGTGACAGCCATCCCACTTACAGAAAAAACATATCTGTGTTTTACATCTGACATAATGACACATGCCAAAAATGGGTCAATATGTTTTCTTGAATGTTATTAAAGCAAAACCATCACCTTTTTGGCTAAGAAATAAGCATAAAAAATTTAGCTTAAAGGAAAATAGTAAGAAATACATATGTTCTGAAATGAGTAAGGCCAGCTCAGCAAAACCTGAAGCATTTCTGTTGGTACTTAAACAAACCCATGAACATACTCAATAAATAAGATCTAATACAAGTCAGAGAGATTATTCTCCTTCACTTTAGACAGCTGCAATGAAACAGTCTACACTTAATCTTTTCTCTGATTAGTACCTTTTATGGTTAATGGAGAGAAGCAATGCTTTTAGGACTCAATTTACCACGTACTGGGTATCAATTTTGGTTGAGCCAAATGTCCCTTTTCTCAATAAACAAAGGAATTCCTATCTAATTTATGCTACCTATTGCAATGGGGCAAACAGGCAGGCTTTCTCCACCTTCTCCTATGTTTTGTGAATGAAATAGAACTCCAGATTGATACATCCTACATTCTAAAACATGTTTGTCAAGGAGACTTAAGTATGCACATATCATACCCTAGCAAGTGCTTCCTCAATGGTGATCATCTTCTCTTTCACCATCATCATCAGCTGGATCCGTTCCTCATCACTCATTGTGATCTCACTGGCCACATAACCGACATCCTCTCCTGCACAAAAAAAAGCACAAATATTTTAAGCACATGTAAGAATTCATGCACAGGGCAAGGTACCTTGAAGCTGGATTTTACCCAGAAGTCTAAAATCTGTTTGCCATGTGGATCTGGCTGGCCAGAAACAGACCCTCCCTAGAGCAGGCTCATGGTATGATATCAAAGAACTGAATGATTTCGAAGTAACTGAGCAATACAAGGAAGCTATTTAGTTCTAAAAAACGAAGTCTACTTTGATACTGAAAGCAAGCAAGCATGAAAAGGAGAAATAAAAACTGACCATCATCACATGGCTGTTGACCCTGAAAGACAAGAATTAAAAGAGGAGGTGCTAATGCTGGAAAAGTCAAGGACTCAGCCCCTAAGGAATACTGGAATCAGCTGGCAGAACTTGCCTGTTCAGGAATGGTATGCTGGGCCCTTGCAGCTCTCTGCTGTGGACTGGCCACTGCTTGTGATCTATCCAGACTAGCTAATCACCCACTAAGCTGGCACACACTGCCAACTACCTCTCCTTCTGCAATGTGCTTGGCATGTCAGCACAGACAGTTAGAACTTGCCTCGAGAACCAGCAAGGACACACACTTAACTGGAAGTGTGTCCCTTTTGGACCTACTAAATGGGCTTTTATCATCTTTCACAATCTACCTGAACACAGAGAGACATTGGAAGCATCTGTTTGCAACATAAGAAGCTAACCAATACACACGGGGAAACAGAAATTTTCTGTGTGAAGAGAAACACTTAATGCAATCCACAGCTGCATCTTTTGCAGAAGAACTAGAGAAAGACACCTGACAGTTTAAGTGGAATCAATCCTACATTTGCACTGGTCACCAGAGACACTTTTACTGCTCTTCCTTGTAGTGTCTTCTACTATGACAGGCTGGATTCAAGCCTAAAGCAAAAAGGTCAAAGTAACAAAATGCCAAAGAAAGGAGAAATATCCTTCTAATTTAAACAGAACAATATTTCTCTTACCAAGTCAGGACTAGGGAAAAAAAAAGAAGCATCTTGTTTAGGTACATCTATTACTTATATATTAACTGCATCACTTCACACGTGTGCCACCACTGACAGTAAGGATCAAAGGCAGCCCAGCTTCGTGTCTGCAGTATCAAGAATTTGACTTGTCATTCTGAGCACTGTCATGACGAACCAAACCTGTGACACTTCCAGAGCCACAGACCCCAGCTGCCACACATTACAAATGCATTTTATTCCTCTGTGATGCTGGCTCCTTATGTTTTATATGGATAGGATGTGCACTATTGAAAAAGCTTTACCTTTTGAAGTCTGCCTCATGAGTCCTTTCTGGTTCTTTCGGAAATTCTGCCAAAAAAACTTATTTTTCTTTTTCCAGTCTGCTTTCCCTAAAAGGAAAGTGGAGCGGGAGGATGAGGGGAAAGGGAAAAATAATTTTAGAAAGAAACATTAGTTAGTAAATTCCAGAGACACTTTCAAACATTACATTGCATTTTTAAATCAGAAACAAGAATAAAAACCCCTCAAATTTTCTGGTTTTCTTGATTTATTCCATACTAGAACTATGTTGATTTAGGTATTTCAGGGAAATGCACATTCTTTTATAATTGCCAATGATATAGAGGATGAAGATAAGCCAGTAACTTACATATTTTGGATTATAAATAGAAAATATTTTACATTAATTTTGATGTCTATTGAGCTGTTAATGTCAAGTCTGGAAGTGTTTTTGAAGTATTTTGTTGGTTTGTTCTCTTTAACTGAATCACAATTATGCAGTCTAAGCCACAACCCAGGTAATGATTTTCTAGTGTATCTGTGCATATCTATCAAGAAATGAAATAATTAACATATATACATGCACATGCACACACACATATGTTCTGCTACTTGGCATGAGATCATCATCTACACCTGACTCTTGCTCTCTGTATGCCTGGACTGTGCAAGGGGCTGGGTCTCCATGTCCACAAGTACCAGATTTCCATATGGACTGATGACATCAAAGTAAATAATTTGCTCTAGAAAGAAAAATGGGACCTAGCTCAAGGTAGGGCATATATATCTGTGTTCTGTTGAATTAACCAGGGCACATGCTATAAAGTTTATGCCACCTACAAATGAACATACTGTGCCTGATGTGGCAGAAATGCTACTGACAAAGAGCTATTAGTATTTAAGATCTTGCCCTGGATGACCTAGAGCTGAGATTCCTGACTCTCTGAAATACTACTTAAGTTTAGACTGTGTGGACATGTTCCTAGAATAGCATTAAAAGGAAACAAAAAAGAAAAACCTCCCAAATTTATTTTTCTTTTCCAATAAGCAATTTCAGAAACAAAGAAAGAGACTCTGGCATGACACAAACAAAAATAACAAAGAACCCCCATGATTTACTGGTGGTGGTAATTTTTGGAATACAAAAGGACAGGCTAGCAGTGATTTAACATGCAAACATTTTCAATTCAATATAACAAGTCAAAAGATGCATATTTATCACATGACAATGCTGGCTGGGCAGTTTTAGTGATCACTGAGACACTCAGCATCAAACTGAAAGCTGCTGAGACTAGCCCTCCACACACACAAATGTTGCTGACTTCTGCCAGCTCTTCACATCCCAGCACAAGCAAAACTCAAAAGCTGTTTAAGAATTCCATAGGAGTATCAAATAAAATTAAATATACTGACCTACAGAGCCTTCTTCTGAACTTGATTTATGAATGGAGAGCCTAGGACACAAAAGAGAAATGGACTTATTGATGCAGGCTTTTCACATTTCAGGGGAGTTGTCTGGTTACAGTAAATTATAGTTTCCAAACAATATATCATGAGCTGTTTTCTCTTCCCTTTTCTCCCCAACGCAGCAAGTTGGAAATGAAAACTGAATCTACTGGTCTGACCACAGTAACTGAGTTTCCTTCTGAAATGTGCCTTTTGTGACCAGCATAGAAAAATATATACTGACACAAACCAACGGTTAAGGCAAAGGAGTCCAAGGATTCGTCAGAAAAACAATTATTCACATAGCTTCCCCGCTTGCATTTGCAAAACAGTAATTTTGCTGCCTTAGAAACTGTAGAACTGGGATGCTGCACTTGTTTAGCTGTACATCAATTTTCAGCCTATTTGGTTTTCATCTGACAATCTGTGTAAGTATGTGCTCACTACACCTCCAGAAGCCACCATGTGGAAGACAGCAGTAGAGATTTAAAGACAAGATGGAGAAAGTTTGTCCAGACCCTATGAAATGCAACCATAACTGACTGGAGACTACAGCTTCTCCCAAATCCCTTCTGTGTGCTTTCTCACCAGTGTATGCTCCCTTCCTCAAAAGCTAGCTGGAGAGCCAAGTCCAGCATATGGGCTTTACAAACAACTCACTAAATAGCAAATATATCTTTTGTTCTTGGTCTTTATGGTCACTGAACCAATTTTCCAGAATGGATTGCAACTCAGTGCCAACAGTTCATTGTGGGATCTCTGATGAGACAACATCACTCCGCTTCACTGCCTTTTTTCTCTGTCTGCATAAATGGAGCTAACAGAACTTACCAAACCTTGCATTATTCTTTGATGCCTTCCTGTGGGAATTGCCATTTAACCACACTGCAGCAAGGCAGTGAAATGACTTCTGCAAGCATCAAGGGCTTTGCTGGAGGCTCCATGTGCAAAGCATCACTGCGGCGTCTTTGCTGCGGGTTCAGCCCCGCGACACACCAATGTCCCTTTGTGTGGTGGCCGTGCTGCAGCCATGCAGGATGGAAACACACACAGCACAGCGTACCAAGGAGACCTCAAGCCAAACTGTTCGCTGAATAAGGCCATATAATAACACACACATGACACACTCGTGTTGCTGTCCATGCACATTGTCTGCACGGGCTCCTTTAGCTCTCTCAGACCCCCAGAAGAGGGCAATAAAGAGTTTCTGATCAATTCACTAAACCACTTGAAGGGAAATTATAGTTCAAGCCAGGTCGGTGTTTAGAAGAAACAAGCAATTACTGGCCAGCATCTTATAAGCAGGAAACACATGCACATCAATTTGCAAAGGTATCATTAAAGGGAAAACGAGACAGTAGGAAGTTTCAGTGTGATTCAGTAATTCATCCAGACAAAGAGAGTCTGGCATAGTGAAACTCTGAAACACAACCTCTTTAAAACTGACTGCTCAGAAATTTAATCCAGCACAAACTGCAAACTAATTGAGGCAAACAAACTTCAAATTTTTATTGCACCAGGAAGAGGGAGACATTTATTGTCTTCCTTGCTGGTGTTTACTCTTGAAGTCAATCATATGCCAGCAGATGCTTAATTTTTAAGAAGACCGGTGAAAGGTGAAAAATACAAACCCCATACTTTCCGGATAAAAATTTCCAGAAAAAGCCCTTCAACAGTGCCAGGAATTAATCCAGACACTTTGAAGTAAAGTTCTCAGCAAGTATTTTTCTAAATAAAGGTAAATCAGATAAAAAAGTATGTGGAGATGTACATGGAGATTTTTCTTTTTATGAAAGCCAAGCTCTGTTGGAACTGACAGAATTAATCTGCTACATGTTTTGCGAGATGATTCCATCCATCAGGCAGTTATTCTATTTATTTTAAATAAATTTAGTATCCATGAAATGTACCAAATCATTATCCTTAGAAAATGAAATCTGTTAATGATTAGAACTCTGCCTCACTAGTGAAATCACCCTTAAAGTAGAGAGGCAGTCTCTTGTGCTCTGTGGCCTTCAAATCCATTTTTATCCTTTTCTTCTCTTGCACAGTTGCCAAAAACGACGCAAGTAAGCAGCAGGTGTAGGAGCAACATTTGTGATGTGGACATCTGTTCAGTATGAGTTAGCCTGAGGCCACCACCAACTCATCATAACCCAGCCTCCAAAGAAGGGGAAGGGCAGTAGGAGCAAACATCTGACACGCCCGAACCAGCAGGAGTGAGGAGAAAAGCAGGATCCACAGCAAGCAGACCACCTTCTCATTTATAACTGATTTAAGAACTATGCTGAGTTTCATCAGAGGATGCAAATTCCAATTATCATTTCACGCATTCCTTCAAGAGGAAATCTTCCATGCCTGGGCTGACCTTGAAAATGCTAACAGCTGCTCTGAAGAGATGGAAATGCCAACAAAACTTACCACATAGTGCCTGATAAGGCACTTGCTTTTTAGTTCCACCCAACAATTCCGATGCTTAAAAATCCTCAGTGAAATCAATCAAGCATTTTACTTCCTAGATGTCTGGTGAAAAATTCCAGACTACCTTGGTGTTGTATGTTTGATTTGCAAATTACACTCCCTTACTCTGTTAAATCTGCAGCGCTTCTGTGAACGTGCACTGAAAGTGATTTGTGTTCTTCCATTCATAGACTGGTAACTTGTACTGAAAGTTAATGATGCAGTGACACTTGGCAGAAGTTTCAGCACTGTGTGTCTGAAAGGGAGCCAAATGCCATTACTCCACCATGGAGGCCTTCATTTTTGTTGTGGTCTGATGTACAACTTCATTAGCAAGCTTTCACATGAAATGTACTCTGTCGCTAGATAAAGCAGAAGAAATGTATGGGTATATGTTCACATAATGAAGAACAAAACAAGATTTACAGCCAGAGGGAAGGAGTATTTTCTTATCAACCCATAATCTCTGGAAGCAGGCAGTAGATGGGGTCAAAACTTTAATTCATTAATCTCACAAATCCAAAACCATCTCTAGCCAGTTCTTTGTGCCTCTTTGAGCCAAAGTGCTGAAATAAACAAAAGAGAAAAAAACCTCACAAAACCCAAAACAGAAATGGAGCTACTTTTGAGAGTACTCAAATATTACTGCCTTAGAGAGTTGATGGGTTTGAGCAGAATTTAGTAAACTACATCAGGCCACTTAGTGATCAGTGACACAAAATTTAGTAGCAACAGCTGGAGCAGAGAACCTGGACCAGGAACTCCTTGATTAGAAAGACTGGCTTAACAGAAATGAGTTTACATTCAACATGAAAGTGTTGAAGTACACAAACAAGACAGACACAAAAGTCAGTCTTTCAAATGCTGGAGGTCTGCAAATGACAGCGTACCTGGAAATACCAGGTGGAAAATGATGACTGAGAAAAAACCTACATATTATTCCTAAAAGGCATAAAGATGGAAAATTCCAATGGCAGTAGGAAGAATACGACGAACAAATATATATGGGAATGGCTGTACAAACATCATTATTCACACTCAAGAAAGATAAATTCAAACTAGATGTGGTATAGAGAAAGCTGTTAGAATAGCTAGGGAACTGGACAGCTATCTTACAAAAGAAAGCTAGAAAGTTTTGTCTGTCAAATAGGAAAGATGCAAGAAGATTAACTTACTGCCTATTAATAAATCAGTCACAAGAACAAACAGACACATGCTGGAAAAAATTATAAAAGAGAAGCTAACATTTCCTAACTATTTGGACAAACTTCCAACAGTAGGCAGAGAAAGGGAGAACAACTTAAAAAAACTTATTTAACTGCTTTTACAGAAGGCTGCTTGAAAGATAAGAGACCAGACCAGACATCTTTAGCAGACCAGACGAGACATCATCATAAGGATTGCCTCTGGAGGGCACTTTTGGTTCTTGCTTTGCAGCCTGGGGGCTTTGTAAGACTAATGTCAAAGCCTGACATCTAAAATGGTCTCTGAATCTATCTTTCCATAAAAGTGCTGCAGTGGGGATAACACTGTTACACCTAATCAATACCTTTGGAACCTGGAGGTAGTCTCCAAAACTTGGTGTGCAACGAAGACCCAATGCACATACTGGGTCACAAGCCAGCTGAGCCTGTCTGATTATTAAGACTGGTTTTAACTAGGCTACAGCTTTCCACTTAACTCTTCTGATTCTGATCTCAGACAGAAAAACACTGGGGCTAATCTTTCATAGAGAATGGTTGATATTACAAGAGACACAGTCATACATGCCCCAGGAATGTGCTGGTACTCCACAGAACTGGGAACAGAAACAAATGACACCATGTGCTGCTTTCATGAATGTGCTGGTTGATTTTTGAAATCTCATCATTCTCAAAACAGAACAAATATGGGAAGTGAGAATGATGGGCATTTATATTTTAAATGCAGATGTGCTTTAACAAATGTCCGTGTCTCATTTATGGGCCATAAAATCCACAGGTGCATAGCACCGTATGATGATGAAACCACTACTGTTACCGTCTTTGATAAACTGATAGTGCCCCTCTCATTCCTTACCAATGATTATTTATAGTACTCTGTGGAAAATGGTTCAGATGGGATTTTTAGTATACGAAATTTATGCATATTCAGAGCTGTGAACAAACCAATACAAAACCCCACGCTGGCTCTGCTGCAAAGCCATTTGGTTATCCGTGTGCATTAGAAATGGCCCACTTACATAATTAGTATGAAAAACTGACAGACTTGTAACTGCTCCTGACTGAATACAAGGTAATTTATCTAACTGGAGCTGGCACAGGGAAGAAAATGGGTCTTTGGTATTTTTATCAAATTTGCATGAACCTGAAGAGAAAGGAGGCCTGCAAGGTTCTGACCTTGCTGGCACCAGTGTGAGAAAGGGATGGAAAGCAAAGAGGTTTCATTCAATTATCTTCTCATTAGGTTTCCATAGCAATGGCTCTTTAAGCAGGTCAAAACTTTCTCAGTGGAAACAAACACTGAGCTGCTTGTGGGCCGTGCGTGTGTATGTATGTGTACTCTGTAGCATCACCAGCATGGAAGGCACCACACTGGTCCCGCGGGCTTTGTCTGCGGACAGGCAGCAGGCAGATGGGGGTACGCCATGTATTTAATAACAGAATACTTGCTCCCAGCCAGGGGGCAGATAATTGCCAGCTAAAAACTCTTTGAGAGCAAAGAGCAGGGCCCAACGCTGCAGGCAATGCTTCCCTCCTCTCTGTGTATTGCTCACTCTGTGCCATCTCAACTCGCTGTGACAAGTCAGACTTCCTCGCGAAATGTGCCCTTCATACTTCCTTGTACAAAATTACCAGGCTTGAAATCTTCTTCCAGCTGCTCAAAGGCGCACTGGTTTCCCTCCTCACGTGTCCCAGGCAGCGTTTGGCTGGCCTCTCACTCCCATTGTGTGGGTTATTGTGGGAGTTTCCTGCCCTACTTCTCTTGAGGAGGCTGTTTAAAGGCAGCATGAATAATTTGCCTTTGACTAAATCAGGCCTCAAACAAGTGAAAACAGGGCCATACACATTCACCGATTTTTTTCAATTCCTGCAAGGACAGGGTATAAAAAAAAAGTATCTTAAGTTCAAACATCTCAAGTAAAAAAAGCTCTTACTTCTTTTTCTTCCAATATTCTTCTCCATTTTTAAACTATGCAAAAGGAATAATTTATTCTCTTAGCAAGTAAGTGCTGCCTTTAGCTACCTCAGTTTGGGGGATTTGTTTGTTTTTTGCTTTGTTCTTCTCAGTTTCTGCCCTCTCTCTGCCTTACATACTCTTTCAGACCTGCACTCTTTCTTTGAAGATGAGCTTACAAATACCTGCCAGAATTAATCTGGGCATTCTGAGAAGTTGCCAGAATCTGTGTTGATAGAATTTAAACCCCCCTCCCATCCATGACCTGGAGGGATGATTTAATAACCTCCTCCATTCAAATCCTGACCTGCAGTTTGGATGCTGCAGGGAAAGAAGACTAGGGAATCAAGTGTTAAAAGCTACTGGCAAAGGCCAGTAGATGAGTGCACCAAAGGGGGCAGAATTGAGAGTTGGATCAACCTTCCGGCAGCTTTCACGGAAAACCATTGTGGAAAACAGGAACACTGAAATGCAGACTCTCTCCCAGCCTTAGGTTGATATAGAGCTCCAGTTTATGCCATGGGACAGTGGAATGGCTGTACTATGGCACATTCATTGCAAAAAATTCTTATAAACAGATTCAGTCAATCGTGTCTCCTGCAGTGACAACAGATTCAATGCAGATAGCAGCCACTTGTGCTGTGGCCTCACTGCTTGCCTGCTAACAACCTCGGAGAGAGCCATAACGCCTGAGGAGCCTACAGCCCCTGCCGTGACATTCCCAGCAAGCCACCAGAGATCTGGCCAAACTGCAGGAATGGCACGCACGCGTGGCTCGGCACATCCTGCACACACACAGGGTGACAGCCATTCTCCCTCAGGAGCAGCTGAAGTAGGGAGCTGAGGTGCAGCTGCCAGAAGCACAGCAGCTCCCCCATGCCGGGGGAATGCAAAGCCCCTGAGCGACGTTGCCCTGTGTCACCTGCACCCCATACATGCCTGCTTTTCTCCTTCTGCCTGACACGTATATTTAAGGCCAGTTCCCTGCTCTGGCAGAGTCTCACATTTACGTCTTGAGTATCACAGGGTCAAGAACATTTGAACGGCACTGAGACACAGCCTGAGGCGTACAGCAGGATGAATTGTGGCACTTGATATGAAGGGTGACCATTTACTGGTCAGTAGTGCACTTGAGTGGTACAGTTCAAGAAAGTGCAGGTGATCCACATAGGAGGTGACAATTCATAAGACCCACTGCCACACAAAGGTGATGGGAATGACTGAAACATCAGACACATGACACAACTGTTACCTCATGCATTGTTTTCATCCTTTCTTTCTCTAGCAACTGTTAAGAAAAATATTAATCTATAGGAATGTCTGTACCTCATTCTATTTGTATGCAGTGCTCCTGAGTCTCTCACCCACTTCCTTTTCTTTCCCAGCAGATCTCAGATACACCACATCTGAAACACAGCCCAAAGGCTGATGGAGCAAACAGTGACAGCAAATAGATCTATTTCCAAAGAGGGAAAACACACAACTTCCTTTCTGCAACATCCCCCCAGTTCTTCTAAAAACAGGATGAGAGTCAGGATGCAGAAGCCTGAGTTCAGGGGACTGGGTTTAACCTGGATTTCCTGGCAAACATGCAGAGCTCATCAGTCTGTCATGTAGACTTGAATGCTCAAAAATGGGAACAGGCTAAAAGTTGGGTTACATTGTTTAAATGCTCTGTTTACAATTATGAGAAAACCCTGCTCAGTCCCCTATCTGAGTAAACATCCTTGGGGTGTTGCCATCTCTTCGAAATAATAGGAATTCTATACAATACATCCCCAGATGAACATGGTATGGGGTCAGAGAAGTAACAGTAATTGCTAAAGAACACATTTACTGCATGTTTTCTACACTAATGATTCTTCCAGCAAAAGCAGAAGTCAATGTGTCGGTATAGAAGCACCTGGGTTCTGGGGACATTTTTGTTTAAAATTAATAATATCACTGTTAAAGATGCTGTTGCCATTTTACTGAAGGCACACTGAAGAACAGCAAAGTTACACTAGCACCACAATTGTCAGCAAGACCACAGTTTAAAAGATAGAAATCTTAGAAAGGGCAGAGGAAAGTGAAATTTATTATTCAGAGAAGAAAGCTACAAACACCTCATTCCATGCTCTGCATTAGTTGCTGAATATGACATAACATAGAAACCTGGCAAACTGTTTCAATTTACAGAAGGAACTCCAGAAAGGCCAAAAAACCAGAGCAGTTGTGAAGCAAAGCTTGAACAAACATGACTTTGTTTTCTGTTGTTTATGGCTAGCTTTTCAGGCCACATCAGTACCCTTGCTGTTATTCACATAAATCTCAGAGGGTTTTGCCTCTGAGTGAAGATTTTTCTTTCTTTGTCAGAACCTATCAAACAGAAGGCATATTTGGTAGGGCACATATAACACCGAGCAGGTTCACATACACAGTCTTTTTTTGTAGCTTCATCTAATTAACAGGAACAGTGTTGCTAGCAGCAGTGAAAGGTAGTATTGCCCCAAATACCTTACGGGGTGGAGGGGTGGGGGTGTGACGACAATGACTCACAGTGAAAAACACTTCTGCCTCCAGGCCCATTTAATCTCTTCTGCCTGCCTACAAGCTCTGCTGCTGCTCATCTGTGTTAGAGCACATCACTCACCAGACAGATGCTCGTTGAGCAACTTGCTGGACTGAGGGCACTGACTAATTCTGCACTGACTTTACACCAGACTGGGCAGCAGGGTTAGTAAGACTCAAGGCAAGACTGAACATACACTTCTTGTCCACACAAACAGGATTTTTTCCTACCACAGACCACCAAGGTTAATCTGTTTTCAGTGTGGCGTACAGTGGAGCCTGTTGGGCTCTCTCTTCCAGCTGAGCAGCACAGAAAAGGAAAACCAAACCAGGTTAAAGCAAACATTGCTCTTCCCAGGTTCCCTCAAAGCTTCTTTCTATCTGGAATGTCTAAGCTCTGGCAAATTAAACAAGCATCCAGATGTGTTATTTTAAAACTTTAGACTTTGGTAGCATTAAACTGTAGGGTGTGCAGGCAGCAGTGCTGGGTGAGGGCTCTACTGTGAGTGACCATATTCAAACCAGACATTTGCTCTCTCCTTATTTTAGTACAGATTTTTCCTTGGGACTGCCCTTATTTTCTAAAGCAACCTGCTCAGAACACCAGACCAGAAACAACTCACTTCACTCTAGGAAAACATTTGGATTTTCAATACGTAGAATTATAACTGTTCTTGGATAAGCTCTTATTTGTGGAAGAGTACTCAAAAAACCATTTCTTCCAGCTCCTGAAAGTCTGTATGCCGAGTTTTGAACAAATCTTTCCTTTTGTCCCCCAAATCTTTTGTGAATATGAGAAACCAACGTACATCTGCATCAAGTTTCATATTTGGCAAACTAGTCTTCTTACAACAAAAGATGTTTTGTAGCAGGTTTACCACATATCTTTCATGCAGCATGAGAGTGACATAAAAACTGTGTCCCCAAAGGGACAAGCTTCCATGTCTCGTAGCATGCCCACACAGAAAATTCAGATGAAAGCCATATAATAAACAGCACAAAAATCCCTGGGGCCAACACAACATCCCTCCCTGAAAAATATCAAATTCAGCATGTTAGTAGCAAATACAGATGTATTGGATGGGCTTGAACTGGTCATTTTCCTGCAGATCAATTTTATGAACCTTTCCTCCCTGGAAGGGGCAATTTCTGTAAGAATTCAGCCTTCCAGGCTAGAGGGGTGCAGTCAACACTGATGTGGCAGGCTGTCACAAATAGACACAGACTTGTATAATTTCAGGTTTCAATAGTTTGTACAGTATTGAGTAGATACAATTTATTATTTTCAACACCTTGTCCAATTATCATATGTCACATGGCCTTGCTTCTTATTGTGCAAGTATCTGGCACAACCTGTCCTGCACCAGTTTCATATATATGATCAGGTTAATCACATACACCGTTCTACAAATCCTCAAATGGCACACTTCCATTCTTGAAAGGTCCATAAAAACCACATGTCCCTTTCATCTGAATGAAGATAATATAATTTCCTTTCAGTGAGATAAATGGGCTGTCTCAGAGGAGTCACTCAGGAGATTTTTTTGCTGATACTGTCTTCTCACTAAGGTACTTGTGGTAGAACACCTACACAGAAGCACAATTTAGGAAGCTGGCTAGAACTGGTAAGTGGAGTTTTTTCTGAGTTGTGTGCTGTCCTCCTGCAAGAGCTTCATCTCATTATTACCTGAGGTGGGATTATGATATTTACCCATAGGTAAAGTGCTTTGAGGCTGAGAGAGAAGTTGTATGATTATAGGATAACCTTGCAGGTTTACTTCCCAGATTACAGTTCCCATCTACTTGGCACTTCTGGTTTCATTATAATATTGGACAGCCATGTATCCTTCAAAGATTCTTTCCCATATTTGTGTATCGGAAGCACAAAGTATTAAACCCTAAGACTTCTTTTACCAGCATGTAATATGAGGACAGTTATGGTACCCAAGGTAATCCACCTTATCTGTCTTAGGTTAGTGAGGATAAGGTAATTCACCCAAAATAATTCACCTTATCTGTCTTAGACTGCTTTGAAAATGAACATCTACCTCAAGCAAACCATCTCTGCTTTTCTCTCTGAGTGATGAAGCAAGAGAAGGCACCTCTAAAAGATAATATATCTCCTTCTGAGACCTTTAGCATGAATCAGCTTCCAGATAAGCCCAAAGGAAGCCTTTAAGTAGTTGTTCACTACCATACAACTAACTTCTATATGGTCAGTGCCCAGCAAAGTCCCATCCACTGCAACCACCAAAGATTGCTCTGGGACTGACAGTCCTTCTACTGAACTAGCAAAAGCAAGAAACCTTCCTATTACTGCCCAGTGATGAATCACTCGAGGATATTCAAATGTGGCACTGTAAAATCGTACAAAAGCACGTCCCATCACAAATGGATTCCATGTAGTCCCTCTGAACTCATCCAGCTGGCACTACCTCATGAAGTGCAGGCAATTGGACATAGAGTGTCAGTTGTCTTCATGCACCACTGCACATTACCCTGAGCAGCAGGGATCCAAGATCTTGGGATCAAAGGAAGGAGGCACAGAAAGCACACACATTGCAGCAGGAGGTGACAGTAAACAGAAACCCTCTCAGTCCTCACAGAGAGGTTTTCATTAAGGACACTAAAATTAAAGCTCCTTTTAACTCGGTTTTAAGTACTTCATGCCCTTGGCACCTTCTTCAAAAGCACAGTTACAAACTCAGGAGTGCACAGGAAAAGGAACACGATGGAAGTCTGTAACTCTCCCTTCCCCTCACCTATCTTTTTTTGGCTGAATTTAGGTCTAGTCAAAGAAAGTAATTTTTAAAGCAGGCATAATTTGCAGATAATGTGAAATCACTGATGTTCCTCAGAAATGACTACCAGTCATCTTGGTGTATGTACACCCCAAATGCTCACAGAAAAGAGAAAAACCCAAAATAATATAAGGCCAAAAGTGAGGAAGAGAAGGAGCAGATTCCAAAACAGGTTTCATTCATGATGTCTGGATCTGAAATCTAGGTACCTAAGTACAATCTAAAATTAATTTACTCCAAGGAAAAAGAAAACGTATCAAACTCCCCCTTCCTCCTTTCTCACTTCCTGTGCCTTCACTTACTTTCTTTCAGTGTCAGGTGTTGATGCGGTGCTGCTGAGACCAAGTGACTCCTGCAAGAGAAGACATGCAGCACTGAGAGCAGACACTAGCGAAGCTTTTACCCAATTTATGCAGAATATCAAATCAAAGAACAAGCAAACAAAAGCTGATGATCAAAATCTAAGTGCTTACCTCAATCTGTGATCGCAGCTGTAGAGATGTGGGGCTGGTATCAGGTTTCTCCTAAAATACAACAAATATCAAGTTAATGAAATATCCAAACACCAGAAAAAAGAAATATGAAGGGAAGAAAAAGGGAAAAGAGAGTAACAGAACCAAGAACTATTTCAAAACAGTTCATACAGAAAACATTAACTACTGTAGAAAGAACTGCTTTCAGGATAAATTCTGAAATAGTTCAGTAAAACAGCTAATTTCATACTTATCACTGCAGAATACAAAAAGTAAAGCTGCCAGACAGAAGTCATTCAAAACAAAGAGGAGTATTTTATTTTCACTAGATCACCACACAATTTGTTAGATAAGTTCAAGTGCAATTTCCAAGAAATTACTTTCAGGAAAAATTTGGCATTAAAAGAAAATTCTCTGAGGAAAAAAACCACTGAGAGGATACAGATACCTGTCATCAAGACCAGCTTCTCACACAGAAACATGTCAACAGTATGGAGTTCAAACCACTTTTCTACAGACATCTAGGATATAACCACCTACTCCAGAACTCAATTATCCAGGCTCCCTTTGCAGTTGATGGAGAGACACAAACTCATACAGAACAACTTGCCTGACAGGTTTCAGCTACCTCAAGTTAGATGAGGGAGTCCCACTGGTGGTATCTAATTGAAGACTGCAAGCCAACTGCTTAAAAGGCACGCACTATTAACATGTCTAGCTGAAATCAGTGGGAAAACTCCAGTTAGAATGGAGGAAGATAATACAGTCATCAGTACTGAGAACTACACTTTGTTGGTTAAGCTTCACGTGAAATCATGGGGAAAACTACTTATTCTTACTTTATTCTCAGCCAGCCTTAACCCTTGTGAAGTTATTGCAAAGTGAATTCCATAACTTACTCATCCCAGCCGGGTAAGCAGTGGTGTACACGCTTCAAGAAAATAAAAAAACCAGACATGGATTTGTTTCTCAGGGCTGAAGGACTTCTTGCTCATGCATTCCTCAGCCTACATGTAAAACTCTTATCTCTGTGAAATTGTACTTCCTATTCCCATTGTTTACACAAAGGGTGACAAAATATTCTTGGAATTAAAAAAAAAAAAAAAAAAAAAAAAAAAAAAATCAGACACAATTTTCTGGAAATGCAGCCTTTTAATACTAAACAGGAACTTACTACTGACTGCCATGAGGTGGTGTTGGACTAAACCACTCAGGAAGTCTGCAAGATCTGGAGTAGAAAGGAGCCTGCTCTGCCGTCACACAACTGAGTCAGCTTGCACGGCAGGCCACAGGAGTCAGAGAGGGCACAGGATGGCTCATGGCCATGTCCTTGCTTGTGTGCAAGGCTGACACCGGGTCACTGCCCTGCTGGGGGATTTTGCCTGACCATGCATTGTCTGCACATCTGCTTTTGCTGATTTTGTAGCACAAAAAGGGAAACGAAGTCCTTGAGTGAGAGTGGACATGAAAAGGCGATCACGTTCACTTACTGACAGATCCAACAGGACTCCTCTAGTCAAGAAGAAGCTGGACCAAGGCCAGGGAAATTCCAGAGATGTTCACAGATGAGAGAAATGAAACTAGCTACTTGGCACCAGGCATCCCTCTCTTTCTCCCTCAGTTCTGTCAAAATGGAAACTGGCAAAGTTTTGCACCTGGTAAAGGTGGCAGGCACATGGCTGCGAATCTTCCTCAGATACTCACCAAGCCCTGCCTAGCTGTTTGCAAGGAGGGAGAGAAAGACAAGCTCCACGATCCAAACACCTGCCATTCATGAGCACCTCATTTGTCTCTATGCTGCTGCACTGATGAGAAAAGGAACATTTTATCAGTTTTATGTTACAGTTTCAGAAGGCCTTTAGATCCCAAGTTCCTGATGATTTATCTGCTGTCTTAAAAAGCTGATTTGCTTCAAGTGTTTTGGTTTTTTTTATTTTTTAAATATAGTAGTTTTGTGTAAATTTGTGTAACTGCTTGAGCAGTTGCTCATGAAGCCTGAGACTACAATTACATGAAAAGTTCCTACTTTCATCACAAAACTACTCAGCTGAACAGTCAGCTGCATCCCACGTAACTAAATCCTAAAAAACCTGACTGCATTTACTTTCTTTTTTCTCATTTGCTGTCAAGCTCACCCTGTTAGAACAGGACCTGTTTTACAGGACCAAGATGACTGTGGAGTGCAGAAGCAAGGACAACTTTCCTCTCCCTCCTCCAGAGCACTACTTCACAATGCTGGAATGCAAAACACCTGATAGTCCTACACTGTTATGATTAATATTCTTACCTGCCTTTTCAGCAGAATTGTATTTTTTTCTAATGCTATTCACACAATAAACAAAAGGAAAATACTTGGGGAAATGGTACTCTCAACTAAACTTCTGGCTTAGACCTGTATCAGAGATCACAGAACTTTCATCAGCCTTGAGCAATTCTATTTATTTTGGTTAAAATCCATTAAACCTCACATTAAACCTCACTTTAAAATCCACAGGTTGTGTTGACTTTAACCCATCAGGATCAGGGCCCTTTTTTACCAAAGGCTAACTCTAGAAGGTTGAGTAAATGTTGTACTGTTGGCATGTTCTCTATACATGCTATATTATCTTTTCAGAAAATATTTTTAAAGGTTAGTTTCATTGAAGTACATCTTTCATCCTTCTGAGCCAAAACTTAAAAACGAAACCAAGGATAGCCAGGGCTTATAGAAACAGTGACTGCAGTAAGAGACATTCCTAGCCTGCATTTCCAGAGCTCTTGTCTAGACAAAGCAGGCATCAGAGCAATAGGTATCTTCTGTGCGAGCAGCCTTGCTGCCCCAGATAACTGACCTCTACATGTGCCCATAAAGCTTGTCTGAGATGTACCAGAAAATTCATATCACCTACATGCTACACAGTGTTATGAAGAAACCCAATGATCTGAGAAAGTATCTGATCAAGTGCACACTCCTTAAGCTACACTATTAAATGCAGTGTTTCCCAAAGGTGACTGATTAACTTGCATGGTTTCTGGGTTTAAGGGGCCCTAGGCAGGGCACCTATCCTGTACCCAGAAACTGTTGGTGCATATCGAATTTGTCCAATACACTATTAAAACCAGCAGCTAAGATCTGAAGATTCTGGAGAAACTGAGATGTCCATAAATTGTATCCAATCCCCAGAGAACACATTAGATGGAAAGCTAACAGTGGCTTAGCACCTGTTTGTCCAGCTCCCCTGGAGGTCCAAGGTTAGCACAGCACAGAATCTCAAATACTGATAACAAACCCAGGAGGAAGTCTTAAAAATCAGTAATGCTAATATCCTGTAGAATAAGCCCACTGAATTTAAAGTAGGGATTCCTCTACCAAGTCACCCACACCTGACCTAAAACAATCTCAGCTTGCAGAGGAATTTTGTTCTCCCATTTCTTAGCAAGTCCTAATAGGAGTCCTATTTCCTTCCTTTTTCTCCTTCTTCCAAAGCCAATACCATCCAGAGGATGGAGGCAGAACAAGGTCCTGAGGTCCCGGCAGAAGCTCTGATCCAGCAGCTGGAGGAATGGACGGATGTCAGGCGTTGCACTGCCCAGGAATTGCCTGGGAACACCAACCCTTCTGCACTGTGGGTGCCACAGAGAGAGACTGCAGAGCCACACTGGTAACCTTGGGAGCTCTGGCACAGAAGTGCAAGTTGGAGAAATGCTTTTTACAAATCTCTTGTTTTGGAAGAAAACCTAGTAGTAAGCTTAACAAGCAGGATTTGTAGCTTACACTCCAAACCTTTAGCTGTTTGCCTTAGGGACCAAGAAAGAAGATTCCTTTGCAGGTAGCTTTTTCTGCCTACCTTGTGAATAAATTTATGTGATCATTTGCTTATATTTTCTTTTCAAATTACTGCAGGTTTCTGAATATTGTGATTTTGGTTTTGTATACTTTTCTCATAAAAATCTTCAAAACAGTTTTGCAACCATTTATGAGCTAAGTCTGAAAAAAGCAACTGTGAAGAAAGTACAAAGCACAAAATACATGGGAAAGAAGCTGAAAAACCATTTCCTGACTGGAATGGCAGGTTTTGAATTCATGAGGGACCTTTCCTTCCATGACAACTTCAGTTCACTTGTTCTGTATGTAATGTAACAGGTAAAAAGGCGTATCACAGCCTATCTGAAGGCACTGTTGTTCTGCTCCTGAAATACACAAGCATAGCAGACAAGAGCATCTGAAAGGAAACTTGGTTATCCAGGGTATGGCACATTCTAGGGGGAATGCTCATATTTTAATTACTTAAGCATTAAGTCACATCTATGCTCCACACCACAACTTAGTTTAGGAAATTGTACTCATTGAATTAATCCCTTCTAATTAAAAATTTATTAACCTCTTCACAATTTCTGCCACAGGAAGTATATCCATTTGAATAATAAATTTAAGCACTCCTCTGCAGATCCCAAGACAGGATTAATCTCACTGTGCAGACAGAAAGTGCACAAAGTGAGACTCAGATGAGTGCTGGGAAAATACAGTGACATAATCAGCAAAAAGGAGATGACTAAAAAGCTTACAGATGTATGAATAATTTTATGAAACCATTTCAGCAGGTGTAAATAAGGTATATAGAGCAGAAAACTACTATTAGAGAATTCTGCCAATCGTTCCCCATATGTTTTCTCTCTTTGCTCTGAACATGCATTGCATGTTCTAGTCTAGATTCTAAAATGATTAAATGAAGATGTATCTGAAAGACAGCAGAGCACTGAAGGCTTGTAAGAGTTTGATTTACTTTGAAAGCAATAATTCTGCCTGGAGTCCTCCACCACACTGTATTTCAGCCTCTGCAGAGGTGCTGGGTAAGAAGCAGGGAAGCCCCTCTAAACAGACAGTGCAGGTATGCAGGTATGTAATGGAAATTGCCTATGAGTCACTAGATATGAGCCACAGGTCAGAATAAAGAAATAAAGAAGACCTATTCCTGTGTCAACCACCTCAGCAAGTGTTTGAGGGAACTAACTATTCAGTGAGTTTACAGTGGTACAGAGTAGTTAAAGTCTCATTTTGAGTTTCAAACCACAACCTCTGGACCATCCCCTTAACTGTTTCAGTGAAGAAAGAAGATTTTTCTGCACCATTGCTCTTGCACATTAGAGCCTGAGCTGACACATGCTAAATGATAACATCCTGCAGCAGCAGCACCAAACCTCTGGATCACGGAAATGAATTAAACAGAAGGGGTGGTTAAAAAAAAAAAGAAAAAGAAATTTCAAACAATAAAAACTTCTAAGCACAAAACAAAAGTCCAAGTGCCTCAATGCCTCATACAAAAGGTAAACACTTAGCTTAACTACTGATGAAATGCAGCTTCAGAGAGAACACACTGATAGAGTACTCACATGTCTACTTTTAGTATTGGAGAGGGAAGAAATATCCTGCCTCTCAGCCTTGATGTAAACACCAGAATCTATCGAACCTAACACACCTCAGGGCAAACACTGGACCCTCTCTCTCCCATTTGCCAACAATGAAAGCAGAAGGATTTTTTTCACCCATCTCAAATACTCTGCATTCAACACTAAGGCTGGGAGCCACAGGCCTGAAAAACATTTCACAATGATTTTGAAAAACATAACTCATTAGCAATTATAGAGAAACTACAGCTTTTTTAAAGCCGTGTAACAATAAAAAGTGAGGCAGTGCTAAGACATAAATTCACTTGTAACAAATAGAAGCAGAGTCCAGAAAAATTATGGCATAAACACAAAAAAACCTCAATAGAAATGGGCTTCAGAGAAAGGAAAGTCGATATGGGAACACAGCATTCTGCAGCAGAGAAATCAAATACCTTCTGATCAATTTTCCAAACAAGATGAAGCAAGCCCAGAACTATGGCAACTATCTTTGTGCTAAAACCATATTAATATAAAGGCCAATATGTGATTGAGACACAGCAGGACTTTGATTGATGCATTTTACACTTGTTACTCAAATGGTACAATACTCAAGTGTTCTTGTTGCTGGCAGGAACTGCCTCTGTACTAGAGCTCTTGCTGGTATAAAAAGATGAGTAAGACCTGCCAGCTCTGCTTAAAAGTCCTTATATTAGTTAGCACTGATTTTTATTGTACAGGTAAGGCCAAAAAGAACTTCTGTGAAATAATGGTGGAAAACAGTGGAAGACGTGGGTTTCCAGGGAGGACTTTAAGATAGAGTGGTTTTGGCATCAGGAAGAGCTGTAATGTTTCAGTGGAATGAAAAAACCCTAAACAAACCACATCAAGAATGGTTAAATGTGAAGCCAGAGGACTCAGGATGTGACACAGACAAGGGAGGCATGAGGTAAAGCCCAACTGGATACTGCCCAAATGGGGCCCTTCTTGTTCAAGAGCTGACAATGGGCCTGGGGAAGAGCCACCACTTCCCCCAGTGAGAGCATTTTGTCCTGTGGGAAAAGCACAACAAAGGAAGAGAGAAAATAAATGAATAAACAAACAAGCAAATAACAGTTTGCTACAGGGTACTTTGGGGTAGGAAGACTCTGGTCAGATTCCTTGCCCAGGTGCTGATTTTCTGGCAAGGATAGCCAATGGCAGTGTGCTGTACCTTGGCCTCAATCACCTCCTGAACCAACACCCACAATTAATGAGGAAAGCAGCACCTCCGTGAGCCACACATCCCTATCACCACCGCCCTGCAGCCTGCTTTCTGTAACTGTGGGGCTAGGAATTTTGAGTGGTTTTGAAGTGAAGCACTCACTGATAAGATGAGAAAACAAGCACGAGGAGGTCCTTGCCATGAAAGCCATGGCTGAATATGGCAAACCTCTTTCTGAATACCAATGGTTCTGATTTGTTTTTATGTGCTCTTCAAGTTCAGGCCACCTATTCCTAAGGGCCAATGATGTTTTCCATTTCTCTAAATAACACTTTTCAGATCTTACCAATTCTTCATTTTCATGTACACAAAGCTGTACTATATTTCTATTAAGATTATTTGCCATTTTCTCAATTTCCCTTCAGTGTTTCCACAAACAACAAAAAATGTATTTGCTTTTTGAAAAGTGGAAAGAAAAAGGAAAGCTCAGCCTTAGGCCAATGCCTCCAGGAAAACTTTTACAGCCATGCTATAAATCCTTTCAGACACACCATGGAAACAGAGGCTAACACAGGTCCACTGTCATATTTGTATTGATACTACTCCTGTGTACCTACATGCCAACATCTCGAGCACATGGAATTTCAGACGATCTATACTACAAATGAATGGAAGCCTTTGTGCTGGATTAATCAATATGCTCAAGGCTCAGGGATTCTTGTAAAATAGGTTGTTACTGTAATACTGATGACTTTTTGCAAGTACACCCCCATTCACATCATCACTATGATAGCTAACATTTAAAATCTATGTTACTTTTACTTTATGTTGTACCAAACAATAACTTACCAAGAAGACCAGAAACTCAGTCGACTTTGAGTTACTTAAAAACCCTGGTAAAATTGAGGAGGAGGTAAATCAAGAGAACGCACTGATCATTAAGAGACCTACAAACTTTTTTTTACCACTGATGTATAAAGTATCAGCAATGAAGCCCCCCATTTCAAGGGGAAAAAATGCCAACATTTTGCATTAATTTCATTCTGGGAAAGCAGTGATTTGCTTTACTTTGTTAAAAACGAGACAGGTTTTTAAAATTCATACAGGTTATGTAGTGGAAAACAAAGGATATTTTAGTTTTAAAGTTCTCCACACTTTTTTTTTTCTTCTCTAATTTATGACAAACTGATAAGCTGAAAGGCATTTTGTGTCAGGAACTTCCATCATACAGTCACTGCAAAGTGTAGAAGAATTAGACAGTTCTCTCCCTTTTTTTTACTTGAGACCTCACATTGCTGAGACTTGAACCCAAACCCAAGTACATATGAAAAAGATTTGACTCTTTCTGCTAGGTTCTCTAGCTCTAGAAGGCAAACCCAAAATTCAGAACTCAACAGCACTGTGGGCAGTGGAAGAAATCTGGCACGACCCTTTTTTTCCACAACTGCTGCTCTTTGGGCTGCCTGTGGCTGCTATCAGGTTGTGCTCTTCAGAACTCCTGACTTCCTCTTCCTTCATAATCCTCTAGAAAAACCTGCACCTAAATCCACGTTTCCACTTTTAAAAAGTCCATTTGTATAGATGTGCATATACCCGCTCTGTGGGGTTTTTTTTAACATGAAATTGGTCCTTTCAGAGCATGACTAAAGCCCTTATTTAATTCAAGAAAACTGATTTAAGACTTTCCCACACCCAGCATAGAATTTCTGAAAGTTTCTGTGTTATTGTTCAGGAAATGGATTTAACTTTGAACTTTTTAGAGAAGTGAAAGAACCCAGTAACAAACAAAACAAAAAACCCCAAAACCACAAACAACACAAAAACCCCCCTAAGATCACAGAAAAAAAAATCCCAAACCAACCCCACCAGGAAAAAGAGGCAACAGAACCATGTAACAGAGAGTTGTGCTGAGTCAGGACCTGAGCCACATTATCCCTGGCAAGTAGTCTTATCACGAGGCTGTGCCCACAAGCACATTTACTGGTTTTCTCATCGTTCCATGAAGAAATTCAAACAGCCTACTGTTGCATCTTTTTGTGCAAAAATAATTACATCAAAATTATAAACATTTGGGCAAAATAGATTCCTGCTTTCCAGCTGACAGTAACACTATTTTCCTTTTTCAGAGGTTAAAAACATCAACAGCTGCTAGCTCAAAAAAGCAGACATCCTGAACTCAGGTCTTTGTTGGCAGTATGCCTTGCAGCCCAAGCTCTCGAGCCATCCATTCTTTAAGGCTGAGACTCGGTAAGCCCTTTCTGCTGATTTGCACTATCACTTTAATTTTTTTAGTTCAGTTCAGTTCCCCCTTAGTGATTTCTATGTTCATTATTTCATGAGAGGACCACAGTTGAAAAGCTGTAACAACATGACATATTCTGCGTATTTCAGGACTTAAAACCATGCAGGGCTGGTGGGATCTGACCCCCAGTTCAGCCACTTTGACAATGAAAACAGCAGGAATACAAATCAGAAAAGGTTTTGAAAAAAAAAATCTATCAGACAAACTTGTGTGAGCATATTGGGAACAAACTCTGATGACATTTCTTTATGATGATAAACTCATTTTGAAGAAACAGTTTATTTCAGGATCCTTTTTAAGAAGGCACTTGAAGCAGGAAAGAAACTGGTCATACTGGGAAAAGTTTTATAATAGATACACATTTTTAAAATCTGAGTTTTACAACCATTTAAAAAAGCAGAATAAATGTACAACTTGAAATCAAACTGGTTCTGATTAGTAGGTTGATATGTGAAACTAAACACCTGAAAATTAAGACCAATTCCCTAGAGCTGGGTACTGCACTTCTTGCTCTCAACCTGCATAAGCACACTCCAGGAATTTGAGTGGGTGAGGGGAGAGAGACAAAAGTTGATAGCTGGATGCTAACTTCAAAGACTCCTACAAAGTGAGAGGAGAAATTAATTTCTTGAACAAAAGAACTGAAAACAAATTAATCATATTAATGCAAAAAAAGGACTAGACCACAAATTGCTAGTCTGTACTTACTCATTCTTCCTGCTATAAAACCTACCTTTGATAAAAGAACTTTTAAATTAGCTGTTCTCTCTTTACGTTTGAAATTGAAGCCTGTATTTGATGGATGCTTTGGGCCAGAACCTTACTTAAATCATCATCACTGGTCATCACATGATCATTATTACAAAACTAAATTTCAAATCAACTCTGATGCTCTAAGTCATGGAAGATTGCTCCCATCCAAGGGAAAAATTATTATTGAATGCCATTAGACTATCTGGCACAATTTGGTTATTCACACAGAAGATTTGCAACATCCCTACTTGAGAAAATGAAAAAGTAATTATTGCCTTCTACACATTCATGATAAAAATCTTTATCTACACAACTATTGATAGAAATAGTCTCCATTTTCTATTTGCATTTAAAGTAAGACTGGGATAGAAATTCATATGCCATAGATATAGTAGTTAACAGGAACAGCCCCAACTGGAGGTGCAGCAAATAGGAGCCTTGCTCTATGGGATTACTGTTGCATGCTTTGCTTTGAAGGGTAATGGTGCGACAGTGACATCTGACAGCTCCAACACTAGTCAGCACAACTGCTGGAAAGGGGTTAAATTAAAGGCTTCAATCAGCCATTAACAGCTCCTGCTGCTGGGCCAGGCTCCAGCCCAGCTGCAGAGCTCCAGCCAGTTTTTGAAAAGCTCAGCTGTTCTGCTGAAAATGCACAAGTGGGCTCCTGCCACATCACCAACAATTGGGGGAGAAGGTGGGGTTTGCTCTGGCACACAGGCCAAACAGAAGAAAAGTGCTTAACACAAGTTTCAGTGATTCTTAAATCTAAAGGGTAACAAATATGGATTCTGAGGCTTCATCAAGCAGCTGTAAAATGCTCCTTTCTTTGTTCAAAGCAGGAGGAGCAGAGATTTTCCCCAGAAGAGAACAGTGGAAGCCAGAAGCCTCCCCCCAGGGCCACAGCAGCCTCCTGGTAAGATCGGCTGGTGCAGCCCCTGGGCCTGACTGCTGCTCCCTCCAGCCCAGGGGCATCGCCCCACTTTCAGGCCAGCACAGGCTGGTGATGCACAATTTTGCTTTGCCTTGTTGGGTTGTTATGCAATGTGTGATTATCCCATCACAGACTGAGGGTCCTTTCCCACCTTTCCCAACAAAAGGCCAATTGGTGAATGATGAACAAACTTAGTAGCAAGAATGTCTGCAGAGAAAAAAATTACACATGCTGCTTACAGACAAAGCATTTGAACCTTAGCAAGCATCCATCCTTCAGTCAGTACAGATAACTCAGGCCAGAAGAATCTGCAAAGAAAGCTGCCACCACTGCTCCAAGCAAATAATCTGCAATGATTATCTACAACTATTCACTGGAGAATTAAGAGTACTGCAGAAAAGCCTTACAAATTATTCTCTCGTGTAACATTTCCTCCTTGCTTATTCCCGAAATTGCTCCTGAAGCAGCAACTACAACAGACTTCCCAAGTTCCACTTGAAACTTCAGCCTTTTTCTCCACCATACTTTGGGTCACACTTGACTTTAAGAGGGATGCACAGAACTAGCCTTACAGAAACAAATGAAGCCCAAGTGCAGGGCAGACTTGCACTCCAAGAGTCACCCATAGGTATTCAGTGATACAGTGTGTACAAGTAGCACTTGCACTTCATTCCAGCAAAGTCTGTACAGCTTTGCACTCCCTCATGCACCTTCTTTTTCCACTAATGGCCATGTTTTACTGTTAAAGGAGTACTGCAATAGCAGGTAATCAAATTATGGCATTAAAAAGGCCAGCATACTTTGAATTTTTATAACTTGTCTTTCAAACACACATGAAGCAAAACAGTGGCCTCAGCAATGAATAACTGCTTTTGTTCAGAGGTCCATTCAAAACCCTGCCCCTTTGCTATTAGCACTAAACAGTGAACTTACACAGGCAATCTAGCAGCACAAGAGTTGGCCAAAAGTTACTGCAATGTCCTGATGAAGCAGGCAAAGCTAGGACATTAAGGGAGTAATTCCTCACCTGTACTGCTTCCCATTCTCTTCACCATCCCACTGTTGGGGAGTGAGTAAGTGGCTGTGTGGGGCCTAATTGCCAGCTTGGGTTAAGCCACTATAGTTCTTCTTGGTGCCCAACATGGGTCTTGCAGGGTACAAGATAACAACAGCTTTGACTGGAATGTGCTAGATTGAATTTATAGCTGTAATTGCTGATTAGCAATTAATTGGCAGGTGCTTGTCAGGAGCCTTGCTTGCCTGACTGTGCATTAGAGTGCAGTGCTCATTAGTGGCTGGTTCTTGCTCTCCCTGCTGCTGTGCTGCTTTATCACCTGGCTGTGCTGTGCCTGGGAGCACTGTCATAGCAGCAGCGGCGATGTGCCGGGCTGGCAGGTGCCCAGGGACTCGCTGTGTGTCTGTGCTGCTGGCCTGGGCTGGCTGGGACTGCCCTGTGAGCTTCAGCCCAAGGGACCCGACCCAGGGATGGTTCCACGTGGGAGCAGGTGGATCTGTGTCAGTCAGGACTATCTGGAAGTGGCTCTGGCTATGTCGGTGCAGCAGCATCCTCTGAAGGGATGGAGGCCCAGGGATAAGTCTGCGCTGCAGCAGGTGGACACTGACACATCAGTGCCTGTGGATAAGTCTGTGCTGGAGCACCTGAAAGCGTGTGGCCATGGATAATCCCACGTGAGAGCAGGGACTCCCTGGAAGGACTGCAGCCATGGGTAAGGCTATGACGGAGCAGGTTTATTCCTGAAGGGGCTGTGGCTGTGGTTAAGGCCACACTGGAGAAGGCTGTGGGTAAGCTGGAGTTGCTTTGCACCTCAAAGCAACTGTGACTGTGGATAGGCCATGTCACAGCAGCTATTGCCCCAAAGTGACTGTGGCCCAGAGATAAAGGCTCTGCTTGGAGCAGGCATAGCCACACAGGACTGCAGTCTGTGGATAAACCCCAGGGAGGCCAGGAGCAAGAGAAGGAATGTTCAATGTTATGGTCTGGCTCAAAGGGACAAGGGGCAGAGATTTTAATGGATATAGGTTTAAATCACTGTAACCCATGATTTGGGTTGCATGTCAGAGGAATAGCTATAGCAGGAGCCACACAACACTGGAGGACAAGTCTTACAAAAATGAACTTCAAGGTAGCAGCAAACCAATTTGAACTGGCTTTGGTACCCAAAAATTCCACACCACACCACCTCTCCTGTCCTCAATAAACTCAGTGGACATTTATGCATATTTTACAGGCATAGTCCACAGGCTAGGGAAAATAATATCTGTGTATTGAATCAAGGGATGAGAAGGGGGTGGCAAATAATGAGCATGTGTTGGATAGCGTGGTACCTGAGAATGATGTAAATGGTAATGAATGCAGAGTGGAGAATGTGCTGGTTTTGGCTGGGATAGAGTTAATTTTCCTCACAGTGGCTAGTATAGGGCTCTGTTTTGAATTTGTGCTGGAGACAGTGTTGGTAATGCAGGGGCATTTTTGCTATTGCTGAGCTGCGCTGAGAGTTAAGGCCTTTTCTGCCTCTCTCCAGCAAACAGACTGGGGTGCACAAGAAATTGGAATGGGACACAGATGGGACAACTGATCTCAACTGATCCAAGGGATATACCATATGGCATCATGCTCAACATACACAGCTGGGGGAAGAAGGAGGAAGAGGGTAGGGACATAGGAGTGATGGCATTTGTCTTCCCAAGTCACTGTTACAGACGATGGAGCCCTGCTTTCCTGGCTGAACACCTGCCTGCCTGTGGGAAGGAGTGAAAGAATTCCTTGTTTGGCCTTGTGTGTGTGCACAGCTTATGCTTTATCTATTAAACTGTCTTTATCTCAACCCACGAACCTTTTCACTTTTACTGCTCTGATTGGCTCCCCCATCTCACCAGGGCAGGGGAGTGAGTGAGTGGCCATGCTGGGCTTAGTTGCCAGCTGGGGTTAAACCACAACACATTGAATGGCAGCAAGAGCAAGTAAGCTCCACATTAAGCCCAGTTAATTTAAGGTCAATATAAAGGCCATCTGTTACTGTCATGCTACAGAAACCTGGGGCTTCATCATGACTCCTCTTCTAAATAAGTGTATGCATTGAACAGAAATGACAAAAACCAACTCACTAAAAACCAGAAAGAAAAATTAAATAATATAGGCAATGACATAACAAAGCACAAGACTAGAAGTGACAAAAAAAATGTTGACAAGCTGGAGAATTTGTAGTAAGAGAAAGACCAAAGCAGACTGTACACTGTAATCTTCAAGGTAAGCAGTGTTGAGCCAGAGTTCATCCTGGAGATGGATAAAATATCTGGAATAAAATACGATCAGCAAAACCAGAACAAACCTCAACCAGCTGCACAAAACCCACAAAGGCAGTACCAAAGGTACAAAAGAAAAATAAAAACTCACAAACAACTAGTAAATGAGACCCACAAGTCCAGAAACCTTGGTGCCTCTCAACATTACAGTACCACTGTGAGCCACAACAATTCATGATTTCAATCTAAACCAAATGGCAGTCAAAGCTTTGGACTGGGGAAAAGCTACTGAAGTCAAACCACTTCAGTTAATAATTTTCTGCTAAGCACTTTCAGTTCTGCTTTGTCACTGCTGCAATCCCAGAGAGCAAGCACACTGCGAGCTGCCTGCCTGCAACAAGCCACGGGTTTGCTGCAGGAAGGGAGCGTGCTCAGTCTTGTCTCCTCTTCCCCCCAGCAAATGTAAATTACCAATGCAAAGCTCCAGGAACAAATCACCAAACACCCTGTCTTTGCAAACGTCTTTGTGTAAGCAGTATGACTCAGTTTGCTGGTAGGCATTCCAACTAAATTAATTTACCATGCTATGGAAAACCTGAGAGAAGTAAAACTTAAGCTGTACAAACACCTGCAAGAGTTTCTAAATGCCTGGGATTTTGCAGCCAAGACCTGCTTGTTTGGGCAGGTGCTGCCACAGTTATCGGAGTGTCCATGGTACAAATTCCTCTGCTCAACTGTCTTCAGCAGGAAAAGCAGCCCAGACTTCTTGGAAACAAACCTCCTCTAATCAGCACAGCAACAAAATGCCTTGACCAAAAGCTTCTTTTTTCCCCCTGGTCACACTTCTCTTCGTATCTTAGGGTGTTTTCTTCCAGGTTATAGCCCTAACAGGCTTTTGTTACAACATCTTGAGGCACTATTAGTGCATAAATTTCTTTTTAAGTTTTCATTGTTTCAGATCCAGTTCTAACACAAATTTCTCCTCAACAATACCGTCTCTTATTCAAGGTTATGTACAGTCTGTGAGTAAATGCATGCCAATGGATACAGAATTGAGTTGTCAATTACACAGGGTTTTATTAAAAAACAAGTGAAATAAATACAGTACATTAGTAAATGTAGCTGAAACTACAGAACAATATCCCATATGCTACACTAGGCTTTCACATACACCAACAGGACCCTCTAATCTAACAGGAATTAGATTAAGTATATTGGAGCGTGCTCAGCATGCTACTCACTTCTATAAAGAAACTATGGGTTTATGCACTTCCACTGACTTTCAAAACAGAAAGAGACACACTGAAGCCCATCAGCATCAATTTTTATTCTCTGTCTCATCTGCACTTCATTTCACTTACTCTATGATAATTCTTATATATATATATAAAAAAATATAATATTTCAGAGAAATTGAGAGGTTAGGACAACAAAGTATTTAAGCACATGCCTGGCAACAGTACTAGTGTGTTTAAACTTCAGCATGTTTTTGCATGCTTTATTGCATTAAGTCCTGATCACACAGGACAGTACTAGCAGTAAGACAAGCTAGTAGACAATACAGGATACCTTCATTTTTCATTGCACAGGATTGCAGCTCCTGTAGAAACTGCAGCTTTTATTTCACAGTGCATAAGCTGCAGTTTCTATACAACTATCCAACCCTTTAGAGGACATATCTTTTTAAATTTGGAAAAAGAGTAAATCACTTGCTGTCCCACTCTTTATCAGTGCATCACATCACAAAAGGAAACAAGACAAGAGGGTGGAAACTGGTCAGTGCTAAGAAAGAGTGGGGGCTGCAGCAATGATAGAGAGATTACCTGAAGCCTGTTTCATAATTCAACATTCCTTATAAATTCATGGAAATCCTAACACCCAGGTATACCACTTATGCATTGAAATTCCACAAGGGCTCCTATGACTGCAAAAGTGGATTTAACAGAATTCCTTAGATGTCAAAAATCTACTGGTACTCTACTGGTACTGGCAGTTGAAAACAAACTCCAAGTCTTAATGAAATAGTAAAGCCAAAATCTGATTAATTTCTGATTTGAAGCAATGCTTCTTTCTTGTGTTTCCCTGTGCCTCAAAAGTACTCAATTCTAGCTTCTTGAAAATAATCCATGGTGAAAATATATACTATAACAGAGCCTGTTTTCATATCATATATAAGATATCACATACAGCTTACTATGACTTTAAAAAAGGCCAAAACTTAGCTTAAATAAGGTGATAGAATTGATTTACCATGATCTTTATCTTTAAACTTTTTAAACAGTAACCAATTTGCCCCCCAGCTCTCAGCTGGAGTCAGACACTATTAATTACAAAAACTCAATTATTAGCCTTTCATATTAACACTTCTGTTTCCTCACTCCTTTGGTATCCTTCAGATCTAATTAAGCACCAACTCTACAGCACAACACTTCTCACTGAATGGATTCTCACAACTTCTCTGCATCAGCCTCCCTTGACACGGCCTTGAAACGCTTACAGGGATTCAAAATGCTGCTGCTGCTGTTGTTTAGGTATCAAAATGTGAGGTTATCTCAGTAGATCATGCTCACTCCAGTCCCCTTGCTGGCTATGCAAGATATCTCCTGTAAAAAGTGTTCTTCATGCTCTCTGCCTGTTTGCCACTAAATTAATCTGTTTTCTTTGCACGTCCTAGGCTTCTCTAGCACTGGCAAACACTTGTCTTTTACACCATTCCTTTCTATCACTTCAAGTCTCAGTGTTAGAGGACAAAAAGACATTTTGAAGTTTACTGCAAAAAAGAAATGTACTAGATGAAAAAATGAATGAATTATTTGCTTTACTATCTTGAAAATCAGTTTCTTGGTAGCTGTAAATATGATTTTAATTATTATTTTCAACACAATTAAAAATACTGGCAGTTTTGGCTAGTATTCCATGTAAAATAGGATGAGTTACAGAAAGACCACTGCAGTTTTAGGGGCTGGCATGCAAGGCTAATTTGAGCCCATTTATCTTTCCAACTGTTTTTCCCATCTCTCCAATTCCAGATATACTACAAAGCGATATATTTTGATGTCCTCCACACCATGAAAAGGGAAGGTAAAAGTCTTCAGAGAGAAAAAATTTTCCCCTGAAATTTTCTTCTGCGTATTTTGCACTTTGCATTGCCTCAAGTGCCTCTTAGAGCTGTTTGCCTTTTAGATGTTTTACTACACACTGTCCTTGTCTCTGTAGGACCTGCTCCCAAGGGGTTTTTTCCACAGCTACACATGTAAGAGACATGATTTGTGTGGTGGCTGTGAAACACACACTGCACTGCTATTCCCAGGTAGAGAAAAGCTAATCCCAAACCTATTCAGTGTTAAGACTATACCTGCCACCAGGAGAGCCACTGGGCTCACATCTGTCATACTGCTTTGAATTCTCTCAATGGTACTGCTGAGGAGCAGATGAACACCTAAGCAGTAAAAACTGGTCAAAGTATGGTGTGATGGCCAGAAGAGACCAAGGCACAAAGCTCAAACACACATGAGATGGCTTCAGAAGATTACATTCCTTGAGAAGAAACAGCTGGAGACAAAATCAGCAGCAGAGCAGTGCTGATGCATCCAAATCAGACTTGACATTACTCAGACTGCTGTGGTCTTACAATGGACAGCAAGGCTTTCCTACTTCTTGCCATAAACTAGCTCAGCGCAGCGCTGAGTGACTCAAGAGTTCATCCAGCAAACCTACAAAGGAAGAGTCCTCTCTGCTATTTTTATATGCGCTGTCTGCAAACAATTCGAACAAGGCCGTCCAGGATTTAGGAGCCTGAATGACCCAGACATCACAGAAAGTAAAACACAGCTCTTAACTTGTGCCTGTTCTACCTTGAATTGCCAAAAAACATTTGTAACATGCTTCCTGCAGTGCCCAAAGAAAAGAACGAGAATAATCTGCTAAAAGATAAAAAGGAGTCCTCTTGGGGTATGAACCCAAGTGAAATACCCAAACCCACCCAAACCCACCCAAACCCATAAACACAGCACAGAAACCACAGTGTTTTACCTCTCACTTTCTGTGAATGGCACTCCCAAAACAGCAAGAAGGACATCTAGATAATAAAAATATTTAGTCCCTCTTCTGGCTTTCTGTATTATTTCAGGAAGTTACTTAAATCCTTTGTGTCTCAATATATTTGCCTGAAAACAAGAATTCTTACCTACTGTATTTCACAGCTTTGTCAAAGCTGCTGACACACTCAGGAAAGACATATGGAGGTGTAAGTAACTGGAATCACAGCACACATCTCCTTTCCTTGGTGTCCTGCATTTGCAGCAGAGGAGAGGACTCTGCTACAGCAACCCCCTCCTTGCCAAAACCAGCCTAGAAAGCCACTGGTGAGATGATTACTGAAAAAGTAATCACAAAACACTCTGTGATTGTCTCCCACTCAGTACCACACAAACCTCTCTCCATATTCTTAGAGGGATGCATATTCCGCGTTCCTGCCTGTGTATTTTCGTTAGACTAGATTTTAATTAGACTTGGTGACTAAAGGCAGGGGCAGCTATCTCTAATGGTCTGAGAAAGCAGAAAGAGACAACACAAACAGAAAGGAGCTATTTTGCAACTAGTCTTTATGAAAGAAAAGTTGGCAAAAGCCCCAAGAAACAGATAAAGTCATGTTGAGTAAGTTAAATAGTTCACCCTGCCTTATGTAATTGCATGGCTACTCTCAGGTCCTTGATTTTTACAGAAAATAACAATTTTGAAAAATAAATGGGAGAAAACAAAAGAGTACAACTGGTTTTTAAATAGCATTCTAAGCCCCTGAATACTCATTTTTCTCAATTTGCCCTGCTTTATTAAAAGAGTGTTTGTCAAATTGAGGTAACATCTCTTACTGTTACAATTTTTAATCAGTGCAGCAATTCATGATTTACTCTTTCTCAGCTCAGGCTGTGATTCTGGATACTCACAAGCAGCCCTGTAGACTTCATGGACTGTGACAATACTTCAAAGACACAATAACCTCAACTGAATTATCTAACTTAATTTTCATCCTTAAGCTTCCTGTGTTTTGAAAAAAAACCATTTTGTAATTGTGCTCTGAAAGCAAACTTTGAAGAGAATGTGTCAGCAGTTAGCACTGTGCCCCTAATTAAACCAATATATTTATGGTCTCCATAAATTCCCTCTGCAGCTATAATATAATGCTTCTATATGTCAATTTCCTGGTCTACACAAATGTTTTCAAATTATCAGCACTGCCTTGCTGACTGCTTAAGATAAGGCCCTCATCTAGCAATGCAAAGGAGACTTAGGGTCTGTCACGCATTAATGAGAAAAGGGAACCATTCACAGAGAGCTTTCTGCTCCTCCAGAAAAATCTCTCCTGACTGCATAAAAATGTTACCTTTTGTATATTAATTAAAGGGACAGCATCATGAATATATATTTTGTTTCCTTCTTCTGAGTTAGCATCTCTTAAACAGCATATCCTTAATTTTTGCTGCAACTTCTTCAAATGCTAATTTAGGCTCCTTTGGTGAAGTGCTGCTTTCTGCACTTGAGAGTGCAGAAAGCACATATAATGAATGTCCTGAAATTTTCATCAAGTTCAGAGAATGAACATTGCTACAATTCAACACTCGCAAGCTTAATTTATTTTCTTGCAATTTTGAGAAAATTTGTCTTGGCAAATGAAAACACAGGAGTGGTCAACAGCAAACTGTCAAGAAAATAGGGAGACCAAAAGCAGCAGAACATCCTCTATGGCAAACACCAGAAACACCTGCTTGCTGTGTCATTCCTCAGTGTCATTGAAGAAATATCATTTGTCAAATCCATTCAATTCCACTGTTTCATCACAGGCTTGTTCCATACTCAATCAAGAAAATTATCTTTGCCAGTAGATGCTACATCAAAGCCTAATACTTCCAACAAATTATTTAACATTTGAATACCTCTGTTAAACTATCTGTAAAATGGATATTTTAGCATTCAATGCACAGATGCAAATCATATGTAATAATCTGTCTGCATACACAGCAGCACTACACCACCCAGACAAAACTCCTATAAAGTCTGTCCTCTTCAGAGCCGTCATAAAGCACTACCTCAAAATGTGTTTTCAGAAAGAGATGTCGTGATGATGAAGGACAGAAGGTATGTTACGTGACATGTCCTTACACTTCTAAAATGATTTTTACAGACCAATCAAATGAGCACAGCAGAAATCTGCCTTCCTGCATGGTTTTAAAGTTTTGATGGAGAACAGTATTTTCCAGAGGAAAGGAACGGGGGCGTTGGTGGGGAAATATGAAACTAATTTCAGCAGGAGTTTGTGAATAGGGTATTCTTTCCTATTAATGAAAACCAGATCATAAAATAGTCTGTGAGCTAAGAAACTGGCAGACAATATATTAAAAAATATATTGAATATACAAAACCACACATAATATAAATTTATATGTATTTATGTGTATAAATAATTACATAAAAACTGTATTAAAAACAATAGAGTTTTCCCCATCTTAAGATATGTTCAGGATATTGCTTTTTTAGCAATAAAAAATAAGTCAGGATTCTAAGATGCATTTCCACAGAACAACAGAATGCCTGACAAGGGAAAACAAGTTACACAAATAATTTTGTATCACAAAGCTGTTACATAATGTAAATCTGTGCAATATAGTTTGTCATTTGATTTCAAAGTCATCAGGCACAGGAAGAATGCATGTGTGTTTAGTTTACAAACACCTCAGGAAAATTTCAAAGCATATACAAAACAGGAGGTATTATTATTACATAAAATTGAGGAAAAAAAAACCCACTTAATTTTTCAGGTCATTTCTTTTGAAAGGA
>VYZP01077319.1:198-29138 GCA_013400635.1 Hypocryptadius cinnamomeus | reverse complement strand
ACAGGAGACAGTTCTCCGTGAACCTCTCCAGTGTGAGTCCAATCTCATGAGCAGCAGTCCTCCCAAAACTGCTGCAATGTGAGTCCCTCCCACAGGCACACAGTCCTCCTAAAATTGCTGTGATGTGAGTCTCTTTCCATAGGCTACAATCCTCCAAGGACAGGCTGCTCCAGCCTGGAAGCAGGGGACCTCTCTCTCCACCGGGTCTCCCACTGGATCACAGCCTCCTCCAGGCATCCACCCATTCCAACATGGGCACCTCTCCCACGGACTGTGGTGGATCTCTGCATCCCCTGTGGATCCCCATGGGCAGCAGGAGCACATCTGCTCAACATGGTCTCACCATGACCTGCAGAGGAATCTTAGCACCTCCTGTCCCTCCTTCCCCACTGACCTTGTTGTCTCCATGTTGTTTCTCTCACATGTTCTCACCTCCTCCTCTTCTCTGGCTAGGAAAAAACCTGTGTGTGCTTTTGTTTTTATTTTTTTCCTTAGTATGTTATCATAGAGGCCTTGCCATCATCTCTAACTGGCCCAGCTTTGGCCAGCAGCATTTCCATCTTCAGAGCCACCAGGGACTGGCTCTGCCAAACATGGTGGAAGCTACCCCCGTTACCAAAAACCAGGCCAAGCAAAACCAAACAAACCAAAACAGGTGATGTGACATGCCATCTATTCAGGAGGAAACCCTGCTTCATTTCAAGTTAGCATCTTTGTTGACTATGAACTCCATTTACAGTATTTGTAATTATTTTCCAAGAGCTACTTTACCGTTGCTTGGAATTTTTCCTGAATTAATCTGAAAAAAGTTGTTTTAATTGCTTTAACATTTTAATGATCTATGCAATAAATCCACTTTAGCAGTTCATTCAAATTTATAATTACTACCACTTCAACCAATACCATCTATTTTGTGCATTTACAGTGAGGAAATGCCATAGGTACTGCTAATAGTGTTAACCCTTACAGCATATTTGAACTGTAATCAACTATAAATGGAAAGTTATTTGTTAAAATATTTTTACTAGGGTCATCCACTGGGATGCAACATTCTTCCTTGGTACATGTTAAATATGACAAAAATAATCCATAATACTTCCAAAGCTAATTTTCTTGTCAAAAATGTAATTGACTTCAATGAATTTCATTCCTTTCTGAAGTAGGATGAGAACTTGGATAAGAGCAGTCTGTCCTACTTGTTGCTGATGCATTTGTCCAAGTCCCATATAATCTGGTGTGGTTTCTGCCTTAGCAAAATAGATGAGAGAACAGTGAGTTTCAGGATTTAGGGTTTTTTTGTGTTTGTTTGCTTGTTTGTTGTTATGTTGGACTTCTCTCTACACTCGCGCAAGACTTCTAAAAATCAGTCTTAGAGTTTAGCTTTATAACCAGATATTATTTATCCTGCAATATTCCACTCATGGGAAGTAAGATACATATTATCCTTTACAGTGATGTAAAAAGGGAGTTTCTTGTATGTAAGACTCTCAAAAAAACAAAGGTAGGTTAGTGTATGCTTCAATAGCAGCAGGTATTTCAGCTCAGGAATAAGAAATAATAATAAAAATGTAAAGCTTAATGTTGGTAGCATGACCACATAATACAGGGTTATGATAATCAGCAGACATTTTGAACATAATGTTTTCTGTAAAGTTAGATGATTTATTTCAGTATGAAATAGATTGTTCTGTTAATAATTATAAACAACTTTACTCTCAGCTTCTGTCCACATAGCACTGAATGTCTGAAATTCTGCCTGCTAGAAGACAAGCAAATAAAGAATTGGTCCTTACCAGGAGAAAAATTAGAGAAAGTGCATTATCCTTCCATCCTTCCATTTCCTAGCAACCATGTCTTCAAGCTATATTTTGTCCATAAAAAAGCAAATAAAGTAAGCATTTCTCTTGTCCTAGCCTAATTCAGTTCCTTCCTTCCTGTCTTCCTGCCTTCCTTCCTTTTGACAAGTTCAGCAGATACCTTTATGGAACTCTGTCCTGATGAGTTTAACTTTGACAAAAGATTTGGAGCAAATTTTATGATACAGAAAAATGATCATGCTATTTTAAATATGCTGGATCATATATTTCCCCCTAATTTTTACTTTAACAGTGAAATGCTAGAAGTTTTCAACAGGCTTTTCACCCCTTATCTTCACTGTACAATGCAGCTTAGCTTTTGTTTCTCACTAATTTTTTTATATATATAGTGGATCATTACTGCAAACACTTCACAGATCAAAATCTGGATCATCTCCAATACTTTGTAATGTGCTGAATTCCTATAAGGATAAAGGTCTATTCACTTAAGATAACCTTCCTGTGGGAAAAAAAATACTATTTTTCACTATTTTTCTCTAAAGAAGTGGAAGGAAACTAAATAGTAGTATGTTTGTAGGAAATCTTTGTAGAAAGAAAGATCTAAGTCTAAAAGGCAAGCTGGCTTGCTGTACACTATTTTTTTAAAAGGTCTTGGTTGCAAAAGGGAGCAGCTATACTTAGAAGCATTTCATCTTGTGCATAATTGGTGGGTAGGCAGGTGTGCTTTATAAGGAGAATGCCTATAACGAGAATATGTTGAGCTGTACATGCTGATAGAGTGAGGAGAGAGACCCTAAAAATACAAAGCACTTTGGTCTAAAAGGTGTTTTAAGTTTTTGGTTTGAATTATTTTAAACGCTGGCTTTCACACCCTTTCACTGTTGTAAGGACTAAATATTTCATTTTTAAGGTCTGAGACAAAAATTGGCTATTTTTGAATGGTTTTTATTAACAGATAGCATTAAAATTTTGGTGCAATTGGATCTTCAAAATGGTGCCTCACGGGCATGGCTGCTGGATGTATTGCTTAACACAGGAAGGACTTAGCTTTGTACTCTTGCTTTCAAATCCAAAATAAAACTACTGAATTAGACAGTGAATTATTGCTTAACAGTCATAAATATAAGGGAAGAAACCTTTTTTTTTTTTTAAAGTCAAAATCTGCTATGGGCAAGGTTTCCTAAGCTTCAAGAAAAAATGTTACTACTTGATATATATGCATGCATCAACCTCTGTTCATGCTGCATTCACTCTGAATGCATACACTTGACACCTCTATTTTTGTTTACTGGTGTTTGCTGAAGTATTACATTATGGAAGATGGAGCTCAGAGGGAATCTCATCCATGTATGTAAATACCTAAAGGGAGGATGCAAGAAAGAGGGAGCTGGGCTCTTTTCATTGATGGCCAGTGACAGGATCAGAGACCATGGGCACAAACTGAAGGTTCCCTGTTAACATCAGGAAACACTTTTTCACTATGAGGGTGGCTAAGCACTGGCACAGAGTGCCCAGAGAGGCTGCAGTGTCTCCCTCTTTGCAGGTATTCAAAAGCCACCTGGACACAGTCCTGAACAACTTGATTTATTTATGTGTCCCAGTCTGAGCAGGTGGGTTAGAGCAGATGAGCTCCAGAGGCCCCTGCCAATCTCAAGCATTCTGCCATCCAGTGGAGATGCCTGCTGTGCTTGGTTAGAGCCACTCTATCCAGGCAGCTTAACTTCTTGCGCTAGAATAATATTTACTCCTTTTTTTATAATCAGCACAATTTAGGCAGCTGGCATTGCAGGCACATGAGCAAAAGCCTAAAGCTGCTGTGAACTAACAAACAGTCATGATCTGTCATGAAATCCCAACAGGAGAAAAGAGCTGACTGATGAAATTGTTTGAAGACAGCCCTTTCATTGGCCCACCTGTTCTGGTAGTATCCCATCACTGGAGGGAGAGAGTAATTTTCTTGTTACAAAGGGAATTACTACGAGACCTCAAAAGGTGTGCTGCAAGATAGCATGCTGTCTCAAGACAGCTATTTTAGTCACTTGACAGAGTGGTGTAATCAAAAGATTATGCAGTAACAGCAAGACTGTTGATGCATGTGCACCGCCACCACTTACTTTGTGCTCTTGATAAATGATTGAGCCAGACAGCCTATGGGGTCAGTGTGCACAGTACAGCAGGATGCCCAGATCTAGTAATGGGGATTGAGGACAGAACTTTTGAGCTTTCCTACCTGCTGTTACACGCTTCTTTTGGCAGGTGTGGTTCTTGCTTCTCTTCTCCCAGTTGTAAAATGCAGCATTTTCTTCCCACTGTGTTGTGAGGATTAATTAGTTGGCATTTACAGAGAGTTTCAAAGAGGAGTTAATAGGACAATGTTAAATCTAAGACACAAGAGAGTACAATCTATTTGGTTTTTATCTGAGCAATCTCATTTATGTCAGAGAGCCAAGTTCCTTTTCTAATCTAGGAAGAAAAATCCTGGGAGGTGAAAAACCTCTGCAGCTTGCATTTGAAAATTTGATTTTAAATCTTTCTGACCATATTTTCTGAACTGTAGCACGATGAATTAAATCAAAGTAAAGAAGCTGAAAAAGTAATTTTATTTTCAGTTCTGAGCACTCAGCGTCTCTCAGTAAAGTTAAGAGGAAACGTGCAAAGTTTTTGGCTTTTTTCTCTTTTTATTAATGAGGTCACTTAAACAGCTGCTTCAAGTATGGAATTATGAAGCTAACTTTGGTTATCTTGTCTTCTCAGAATACTAAAAAATTTAAGAAGGGCTTTCATTATATAGGGAAATTGTAATGTGCCTTCTCTGAAGGCTTCATCCATAAATAAGTTCTTGTAAGCAGGGCTTAATATCAAATGAATAGAGTCTGCAGCTACAGCAGGTGTTTGAAAGTCAAAGAGTGGCACTAATAGGCATAATTTAAAGTTCATTAACATCAGTAGGAGAAAAAAAAATATTTTTTCTTAAGTTCTTTATTTTAACTAGAGCTTTACTAGGGCATATATGAATCAGTAATTTTAAAATTATATCTTTTAACAGCAGTGTGAAAGTGCTTTTTAGTCATTACAATATGGTTTTGAAAAGTCAGGTTTAAAAATAAAGTATAGATGAAAAGAGGACTTCATTAAAACAATTAAATAGCCCTTACTGCAGGACTTGGCTTTGGTATCTCTGCAGGGCTTGTGCAGATTACAAGAATCCCAGGGGTGGGCTCTTAACACCACAAGAGACATTTTGTCTTCAAAGCCCATCAGCAGAAACCCTTGGATGCAGAAGCTGCCTGTTCAATGCCCAGGTCTCATGTGACTAAGGAAGTAACACACTCTGGGGGTGTGTATCCTGTTGGGATTGCACAGAAAGTGCAGCCTTATGTGCCACTCTCCCAGCCCCTGGGGAGGAAGTGGGGAGAGAAGAAGCCTGTCCTTCTGACTGCCAGTCCCCCCCCATTAATCTCCAGACTGTTTTGTTGCAGCTGTGCTGAAATGTATTCCATACACCAGCTGTCAGCCTAATGTGACTTGAAATGGGCTGCTGTAATAAACCATTATCAGAGCACTTGAGGAGAATGTGAGTCTTGACCTTATCTGGATAATTATCTAATAGAGTGCACAGAGTGATCCCTTTAATTGCTGTTGTCATCCTTTGCAGCCATGGCAGAATGTGCTGGCTTGGACAGTTACTGATTCCTAGGGTGTCTTTACACTTTTTCTATCAACATCCCCCTTGCAGTTCTGTAAACTTTGCTATAGATGAGAATCACACTGTACTTTTAAATGAATTTTATTGGGATAATTTTAAAAATTCTGTTATTTAAATTGCTTGTGAAATTGACTCCAGCTAGTTCTTGACAATTGGTAATGTTTTAGACTGTGTTATGTAAGAAATCCCTGAACAATATAACAAGCTTAGTTTATGGTCAGCAGACTGTCAAAATGCAGGTCTGCCTGGCCAAGACAAGTTTTTTCACCCCTTCTTGACCCACTATCCAGCAGGCAAGGTGCTCAGCTCTTCTAGAATGCAAATTTACGCGTTTTGCTTACTCCAGAAAAACAATTCCTTTTGGCAAAGGATGGTTGAATAGTATTCAGCGGTGCATCCTTAACAGTTTATTTCCTCTGGTGGTGAATGGGGGCAAAGCAGAGGACCCAAACAAGTTCTATTTTTGTTACTTTATTTAGGAGCTTTCAAAAAATTTGTTTTTCGATGTGCAAAGAAGGCATTTTGTGAGAATCTATATGTTTAGGTGGGAGGGTAGTTTTTAAGTCATTCTTGTCTTCTGTCTCTCATCTGCTTTCTGCTGCAAGTTCATCTAGTGGTAAAAATGGTGTCATTCCTTTTTAAGTAGCAAAATACACTATCGGTTCTCATTACAGGTCTGTTTTTTGGACCCTGAAAAATATTCTGCCAGTGTGCATGTTAGTCATATAAATACACTTAATTGTGACTTGGGTATGATATAACTGACATTTAATCCCAAATCCAGTTTATCATCTTTGAAAGTCTCTCATAATCTGTATTGCTGTCATGTTTCTAGTCCATATTGTATCCTGAAAGGTCAGATTCTGGAAAGCAAGATCCCTTACTTTTTAAAAATACATTGGACAGTTTTTTACTGGATAGTTATGGTATTGGAATACTATTTCATTTTTCACCTTACCAAGAAGTCCTGCTCTAGTCTATACTCTTGGACTTTTGCCCTTGTATCTCTGTCAGAATAAGATGGCCAGAAGAAAACAGGTAAGTATTCTCATTAAAGATGTTTATGCTTTATTTTTTCATGCTTTAGGCTTTTTTTCCTTTATGTTATGAAAAAACTCTGATCATCCCTTTATGTTGGCAAATTTATGTCATTGCTTTTGCTTGATTTCTGTGTTTCTCTAATGAATACTATATTAATACACTATAACATTACCGATTTTTCACTTACAAACAATGAGAGATTTCAGATGTGAATAGCAACTCATATTTCAGACTCTGAGAAGACTGGAAATTGAATGCACTGAAATTTTTTTTTAATGTTTGTAGATAACAAAGGCCTTTGACTTTTATTTTTTTTTGCATGCATATATAAATGAAAATACAATGCAAAGTTTGTTGTTGTTTAACAAAACAAAGATTTAAAATACAACAAACAAACCCTTTTTTCCAATGCTATGAAAATAAAGTAACTGTGTGAGGGAGTAGTGATGTAGGTCAATTCAGCTGCTCCTCATATTCATTGTGACAGTTATTGGAATAGCTGGAGGCAGAGTGGTTACTGATACACTATCCTGTATTTAGAGTTTTAGATGCTATGGCATCAACAGCAAGACCAATGGGAGCACTTAAAAGGATATTGGTGATACAGAGGTTGAATTTCATCCTGAGAGGAGGTAACGATTCTCATGGATTTTGGTGGAGAGACACAATTGACAGGACAATAGGTACCAGATGCTTACATTTTTTTTCTCTTGTTACTGCTTTTATGACACTGAATTTCTTTGTTCCCCAGTTCTCCACATTTCCCTACTTAATGGTGTACATAAGGAGAAAAAGATTAAAAAGAGTTAGATATCAGATATTACTGTAACAGAAATAATTTAGCTCCACATAAATCATAATCCCTGACTTCTTAGTTACATTGACTAAGCAATCAAGGCTGAACATAGTCATTCTAGGTACTGGGCAAACAGAAAATTGTAGAGTTTCCATCTTATCCTCAACAGTTTAGTGGACACACACTGCATACGTAGCATGAGGGGTACACCAAACAAGAATGATAGAAGGAATATTGTGGAATGCCTGTGATGATATTTTATTCAAGTGGAAAAGGCAGTGGCATGGAGGCAAACACTGAGAGGGAGAGAGATAATGGTAGACAGGAAAAAGCATAGGGTGATAAAAGTGGTACAGTGAAGGAACAGGGGTTCAGGGTTCAGGGAAGGTTTGATTTTGCTAGTACTGCATGTACCATTTTTTAATACAGCACTAACACAAGAACAAATTCATTTGAGAAGTGGACTGGTTTTGGTTTTTTTTTAGCATAGGCCACAATTTCAGAAGTATTAAGTACTATTTGTCATTACCAACAGAAGTGGCATATTCTGAGAACTACTTCTTGTGTGGAAATAAATATTGTGACTTAGAAACATGTATTATATAGACTCCTAAAATGAGCGCAGATCTTTTCACTTCACATTGACTCTGATGCCTAGGCAGACAAATGTTGCATCACTGCAGATCTGTATCTCCTTGACAAGTAGTCAAGTAGGATTGGAAGGTTGCTTTGGAATATTGTAAATAAAGGGCACATAGCAAGACCTTTCAGCTGATGTTTGCAGCTAAAGGTGAGAAAAGGGTAGGTTTCATGATGACTGATGAAGTTCAGAGTTGCACTGTGCCTGCAGCTTAATAGCAGTTATCAGTAGTCAGGAGAGATTGTGAATAGTCCATTCTATTAATATTACTCTGTAATGCTGTGGTCTTGACTGTAACCCCTTCTGCACAGCTGTTTGTCTGAGATTTGCCTTCATTTTTATGCAAGTGAGGAAAACCATTTCCATGCTACAAGTATGGGTTACCACTTAACTGAGATCTGTACTTCACAATCATGGCTCTCACCCCAGTGCAGGCAGCTGTGCTGTTAAGAACTTGAAATTTTAGGACAAGGTGCGAGGCCAGTTCCATGCTGCACACAGAGCGCTCTACTCCGAAAGTAAAACCAAGTGAGTTATCTTAGCTTTCAATTATTAGTTATGCTGCCTTAATCTTGCAGCTCTTTGGATCTTCATGAGCCTTCTTTTGCAGGATAAAAGCAAGATTTAATTTGACATTGACTTGACTTTCAGATAATTCAGTTTTTAGCAGCGAGTAGGTAAGATTTTTAAATGCACTTGAATAAAATTGGTACGATGTGCTGATTCTCATTAAAGGATTAAACTATAAGCATTTTATTAAGTTATTCTTTATAAAGCTATTTTTATCAAGTTATTTTTAATTGACAGAAGAAAAAAAAATTAGAGGAACTCAAAATAGAGGGAAGTGCCATTATTCAGAAGCTTCCAACCAGGAAATTATTTGTCTACTTTGAATATAAAAAAACCCCAAGTACTCTATATTATACAGAGATCATGCTGGGCAAACTTTATTCAATTTCTTTTTTTTTCCTGGGCCCTCTAATAAAAAATTCACCTAGAACATACTTCAATTTCTTGGGTCATTATTCCCTATATGAGGACTTGGAGTGTGAAGAATGAAGGAGTTCTACTTTCTTCCTCCTCTTTTTCTTTACCACTTCCTCTGAGAAAACTGACAGAATTCACAGTGTTGATTTGGGTTTATTCCATAAGTGTGTGAAAATCTGCCTATGTGCAACAGGGCAGTGAAGGGGCTGTTGAAGAATAAACCAGCAAAAGCCTTGTGATGTGAAGACAACTGTTCCCCTGAAAAAGGCCGTGGTTTTTCATACGTATCCTTGGCAAAGGTAGCCAGATATTTCGTAGTGGTTTTCTCTCTGTTGCATGGAGTTGCATAAGCTGCTCTTATCTTACCTTTTGCCCTGCTGTGATAGAAATCACCTCCCTTCCAGCTCTCATTTAGTCTAGTCCAAGTGGTCCTTGTGCTGTCCTGGGAGGATGAAAAAGAAATAGTTTCCTCTCTGAAAGAGCAGGATGACCTGACTAGCCTCAGGTGGCTAAGGATAAGGGAAAGGAATAGTTCAGGAAGGAGAGTTGCAGGGACAATGGTGAAGCTGGAAAGCTCTCTGAGTCTTATCATGAGGTGAAAGGAAGCCATGCTGGAGCTCAAAAAACAAATGGTGATATCCAGGCCACTTTGTCAAACCCTACCTGGTGGGAGTCAGGGTCTCCGATGAGCACAGTGATACTGGAAAAAGCCTCAGAAAGAAACTGGTTTACCAGGTCAGGGAAACATCTTCAAATCCTTAAATGTTGAACTGGAATGATTTTGTGCTTATTTATATATTGCTAAAGAAAACCTGAATTGTTATATTCTAATCTTAGTAGATGGCAGCACCAGTCAAATGTTCTGTTTAGAGAGCAGCGATCACCTCATGGAAAACGTACAGGTATTAAAAACTGGCCCCAGTCAGTGAGATAATTGTGAGCTAGTTTAAATGTGATACAAAATAATAAAAGCTATAATAAATGATAACTATTTCTTGCTATATAGATATTTCCCATTTGAAGCATATGGTATATGCCTTTTTTCACTTCAGTCACAGGGCTTCTTTTGTATTCAAGCTTCATATACTGTTAATAGGTCATAAATCCATTGAATTAAAAGATATTGTGTACAACAATTTGTTTTAATTACAAAGTATCATGTGTTCTGTTTAACTGTGAGTTTAATGAATGGCTATTTAATTAAGGGTTTTAACTCAGGTAATCAGTTTGCATCACTGGGCAACAAATAATCAGTTTATAACATGCAGTTGAACAGTCAAAAAAGCATCAGGCAAACCTTTTCCTGATAGCATTTATTGGCTAATTAAATGATCTGGACTCCAGGGTAAGTATAAAATAGGAAATAGATGGTAGGTGGAAAGGATGTCAGAGGAGGGTACTTGTTGAAGCCATGTAAATGTTGATAGAGGCTTGTCATTCACTGTGTAAATATATCAATTCACTGCAGACACTGTCACATGTAGAAAAAGAATGTCTTATACCTTTGCCTATCTTTTGCAAATACATTACAACTCTAATAATGAAATACTGAAGTTATTTATCGTTGGCTATGATATAAAAGAACACATCAGTTCCGATTTTTTTGGGTGGTAATATTAAAATCCTTTATTTTCCCTTTTTTTTCTTTTTAGGTTTGTTTTCTCTTTCCATTTCTACCACATCTTGAATTATTTCTATTTGAATTAAATTGATTACGCATTTGCATTAAAAAACTACTGTTTACATCAATACCTTTCAGAGCACATGCAATAATTGACTATATTCACATTCTAAGGCTGATATACCTTCTAAAGGTGTAACATGAGGTTAAAAAGAGTTGTATTTATGATTATGAGCAATGTCTTCATTTGATATCTCTGCTGTCATCCATTCAGTTTTTTATTTCATACATTGTAAGGATAAAGGGGGACATTCTGATAGTCCATGATATATTTTGTAGGCCATAAGATTTCAGCCAACAATCCTAGTATTTGTTTCAAAAGCCGTGGCTAATCTATTGAATTGTTTTAGAAAGACAGATTATAAAAAGAGGAAGTGATGCATAATCCAGTGCAATGATGGAAAGTTACTCCAAAATTTTATTTCCTTTATTGCTTAAGCTTTCCATCTTGTTTATCAATTTCTTTTACTTTTCTTCACCTAAGTCTGCTTGAACTGCCAACTAAAGAGCTTTTCTTTCTCATGTAGATCCTTTTTATATACCATAGCTAAAGCTTTTCAGATTGTTTCTTCCTGGTAATAATTTAAATTAGGCAATTCCTAAAGGTTATAATTCAAAAGAATTGTTTGGGTGATGCTCATAGTTTGTATAAAGTATTCTAGTTCAACTGAGAGACCAAGACCAAGCATGATCCTGAACTGAAAAATGCAGAAGTACCATGGATTTAATGATTAGTTTTACCTTTAAGTGTTTTAGATTTAATAAAACAAATTGAAGTCTGCTACACACCACATGCATATGAACCATTATTTTTTTGTTTTAGGTTATGGCAAATATAGGTTTTGCGTTTAGGCTACGAGAATAGATGTCTCCTCTCCTGCATCATAAAAGAGCTAAGTCATCATGATAGTACATGTGTGCAAGACAAGAAAAAGATACTACATCTTAAATTAGTGCAATAATATTGCATATATTAAAGTTATTTTCCTAGGTTCCCTTCTTCGTGGCCTATTAATAAAGCATTTTTTCCCCTTCTCATTTTGCTGGGTCAGAGGAAAATGACTTTTTTTTCTGTGTAAGACTTTTGGAAGGGAATATTAGAAGGTTTTCTTTTCCTGTTCTAGGTATAACTCCAAAATAGTTATGTCTTCATTTCAGCCTAACAATGTTTGCACAAAATCCTACATCTGCATGGTATGCTGACCAAAGAACTTGTTTTAACTTTTATAGCTATTTTACAGTGAGATTTCTGTCTTGACTTTCTGCTCATATCACATGAAAATTTCTAATTTCAGACATTCAGTGGCTATTAAAGTGAATTCTAAAAATGCAAATAAATGAAGATGAGTTGCAGTCTTAAGTTTAGATTAATCATGGTTAGATGTAATTTAAAAACAAGTGAAATTTTAATTATTCTTTACTAAGAGCCCAACAGCTTCTGCAGTAAGAAAAAATGTATTTGTTCATAACACATTTCACTGTCTTAGTGGACTAATGTTTTTCAGTGAGGGCTACCTATAGATGGCATCAAGAGTAAATACTAGAGGGGCTATACAGAAAAATTCTTTTGAATCCAGTGTACTCGTGCTTCTGAAGAAGCAGTACTCAATGACTTTCTGATTATTATCACAGTGTTACAGTAGTTTTATTAATTCTTATGGAAAATAATTGAAATCCTTCTTCTGACCTAAACTGAATTTAGAAAATGAGGGCTGGATTCAGGAGGTATTAGCTTAAATGGCCTTTGCCTTAAAGTCTGTCTTTCTAGCCTGTTCTAGGTCTGGTGGCAGTTCTGAAGATTGTAATGTCTCACAGCACTGAGCAGCAGCATCGCAAGGCTCCCTACTCCTGTGTATGCTGCTGAAGAAGATGGAGGGCTAGAACACTGACTCAGATGGTCTTTTTTTCCCCCAGCTACATCCTGGTTTTTCTAAAACACAAGCAAAACCTTTCTGGGGGAAAACAAAGGAGTGCTGAATTACATCTGGAATGGTCTCAGTGCTATACTGTTTCTTTATGTGACCCTGTGCAGTGAAATGTTCTGAGACATGCTGGGAAGCAAAATTAGCCTTTGAGGCAGTGTGGCCCTTGGTTTCTGTGATTACTACATGCATCACTGCCTTTCTGCTGTCAATCTCTTTGTCCAAATTGGCTCAGCATCCCTAGTCATAAAGCTTGCAATGCCAATTGGAAGCATCATCAACATTAATGATGTGTTACTCTCCATCTTCAACTGCAAATATAATAACCAAGCAAAAAAAGTCAGCAGAAACTGCACAAAGACTCTGTCCCAGTGTTATTCACCTTTGTAAGTAAAGCACCAATACATTAAAGTACAGAGAAGTCAGGCTGACACTGGAGCAGGACTCTGGAGATTAGTAGAGATGAAAAGTCCATATTATATGTTTTCCCATTCTGTCTTAGGTAGGGCAGAAAACAACACTATTAAGGCAAAATAATGTATGAGATACAAAGAAAGAAAATGTTGCAAGGTAACTAGTAACTATTTTATTTTCTAAATTTATCTGTAAACCTGAAATTAGATTGTTAATAATGGCTTTCTTGTTATGTGAGTTCATAAAGGCCAGAGGCCCTTATTCAGCATATCATTCCTATGAATGAGTCCTTATTCAGGACTTATCATTCTCATGAAAATCTTTTTATTTATGAAATTCACAGAACTTAGATTTTTTCCAGTTTCCTTAATCTGCGCTATGATCTCAGTCTTTCATTCCTAACTTGAACAGTTATCATCTTGAGTGCCATCACACAGCACCTACAGGGTGGCTGGGGGGGTCACACCTAGCCAGCATGGATTTAGGAGGGGCACGTCCTGCCTGACCAACCTGCTCTCCCTTTATGACCAGGTGAGATGTCTGGTGGGTGAGGGAGAGGCTGTGAATGTTGTCTGCCTGGGCGTTAGCAAAGCCTTTGACACTGCCTCCCACAGCATACTCCTGGGAAAGCTGGCAGCCTGCAGCATGGACAGGAGCACTCCTGGCTGGATGGCCAGGTCCAGAGAGCTCTGGTGAATGGTGCTGCATCTGGCTGGTGGGCAGTCACTTGCGGTGTCCTGCAGGGATCTGGGTTGGGCCCAGTCCTGTTTAATACTTTTATTGAAGATCTGGATGAGGGGATTGAGTCTACTATTAGCAAATTTACAGATGACACCAAGCAGGGGGGAGTGTCTATCTGCTGGGGCGTATGAGGACTCTGCAGAGGGACCCACACAGGCTGGATCGATGGGCCAAATCCTACAATATGAGGGTCAAGAAGACCAAGTGCCAGGTCCAGCATTTTGGCCACAACAACCCCCTGTAGTGCTAGAGGCTGGATGGAGACTGGCTGGCAAACTGCCCAGTGAAAAAGGACCTAGGGCTGCTGATTGAGTCAGCTGAACATGAGCCAACGTGTGCCCATGTGGCCAAGAAGGCCAATGGCATCCTGGCCTCTATCAGCAATAGTGTGGCCAGCAGGACCAGGGAAGCGATTGCCACCTTGTTCTCAGCGCTGGTGAGGCCACACTTTGAGTGCTGAGTCCAGTTCTGGGCTCCCCAGCTTAGGAAGAATGTTGAAATGCTTGAACGTGTCCAGAGAAGGACAACAAGGCTGGCAAAGGGTCTGGAACACAAATCCTGTAGGCAGTGGCTGGGGGACCTGGGGCTGTTTAGTCTGGGGAAAATGATGCTCAGGGGAGACCTTACCACTCTATACAACTCTCTGAAAGTAGGATGTAGCCAGGTGAAGGACAGTCTCTTCTCTCAGGCAACTAGAAGTAGGATAAGAGGATAGAGTCTTGAGGTGTGCCAGGAGAGATTTAAGTAGGAAGAAGTTCTTCACAGAAAGTGATTTGGTACTGGAAGGGGCTGCCCAGGGAAGTGGTGAAATCACTGTCCCTGGAGGTGTTTAAGGAAAGACTGGATGTAGCATTCCATACCATGGTCTGGTTGACATGGTCGTGCTAGTTCACAGGCTGGACTTGATGATCTCAAAGATCTTTTCCAACATAGTTGATTCTGTGAGTCTGTGATTCTGTACATTGTGCAAATGAGGTGAATGGCCATGTGCTGTCACCCTTCTCAGGTGAAGGAGTTCACCTTCTCAGACAGATTTGTGTGTACAGATTGCACAGTAGAGGTTCAAAGACCCTCAAAAAAAAAAAAAATCAGGTGCAAATATTTAAATGTATCTTGTGCAGGATAAATTTTTGACATTGCTCATCAACTGTAGTTTTGCCAAGCACTTCATCTCTTACAGCAGCACTGATCCTGTAAATACGAAGAAACAATGTTGTAGTGTTTGTTTTTGAGAGAGTTCAAGGCTGTTGAAGTCAATTTGTGAGAGGAAAAGAAGGGAAAAAAGGAAAGATTCCATTTTTAGGAAATGATTGCCTCAGAGTGCCGTTTTCTTTTGATGTTGGCTTGAATACTGTTTCCATCATACAAATAAATTTTCCTTTTTTTCTATGTGTTTTGTATCATTGGACTTCAGGCGACAAATTTTCTATGCAAGAGATACATACACAAGGGAGTTTTAATTCTTTGCTCTCCTTCTTTCCAAGAGCAAGTCTCATATACTTAGAGTTTGGGGGGGTTTAATATTCAAGTAAAGCTTTATTTATCAAACAACAGATTTTCTGGTTTGTTGGTTTCAAAAACCTTCCACAAAATAGGTTTCAGATACAGTGTGTGGCAGTGCCATTTTGGTTGAGTGCTGATGCAAAACATACAATCTATAAGGCTACTATGCTGCTAAAGCCACATAAACTTCTTTTTAAAATTAAACTGTTTGTTTCCTAACAGACAAAACCTGACATGGCACATGTCGTATTCTCATAATACTATGGTACTACATCTTAGCCATTTTTAAAATAATACATGTACTGTGATGTAATTATTTTGAAAGTGTTTAAAAAGTTGGAAACATCGTGTGCTATTTAAGGGTATTATTGCCTTTATTCTTCTTAACTGGCATTTTGTAATTTCATTCCAAATTCCCTCTCATTGAAATAATTAAAGTTTTAATTGTTTTAATGTAACAACAAGGAGATGTGTAACTCTTCCTAGCTATGATATCTAACTTTTGAACTGTACAAATACATGTGAGTAGCACTAGTGATATCAACTGAAACCATGAAATTATGTTAGTACCTCCTAGTGCCTATAGTGGCACCAAGCCACCATGGGCATTTTGTGTTTGGGGAGTGAATTACTTTGGATGGAACAAAAGGTAAGTACTCCTTAACTTCTACACAGCTGTTTAGTCCTAACTTCTCTCTCATTGATGCAATTTTACATAAGGTATTACATTCTGTGTGTCTATTTTTCACACATTTGGTTATGAATATATAAAATCATGGTGGAATGGAAAGGAAGTGTTATTGTTTGTACTTTAAAATTTCTTATGTAAATTACATGTATTCCTTTTTTATTATGCTCCAAGCTGATATGCAGTTCTTGTTATCGTTGCCTTTATCTTCATATAATTTTATATTTTTATATTCCAATATTCTCTTTAGCCCATAAGGATGACTCTGACTTGTTTCAGTCTTCAGTAACAAAGTATTAATTCTTAATGTATAGGGTTGCTCTGGACTTATGAACTTATTCCCATTTCTAAAATGTGTTTTTCCAGAAAACAGTCAGTGTATTTTGATCTGATAAATAATACTCATACATTTTCTCTAAGTCTACAAGTCAAACATATTATAAGGCCATGTAATAATCCCAACATTTAAACAATTCCTTAGTGACCTTTAATTACTTGATACAGCCAGCATCTACTTTAAGAGATTGGTCATGGTAAGTTTATAAAATTAAAAATATCTTCACATTGGGAAAGATATGACGCATTTGGCACATGGTACTTTCTATGGGGTTTTTTTGGTTTTTGGTTTTGTTTTTTTTTTTTTTTTGTCTTGGATATTTCACTTAGCTAGATCAAAGCATCTTTATTATAGGAGAAATTCTGAAGGTACTTGATGCTTGTATCTCCAGTGATAGAGCAGCAGATGACAAAATGTCTGGGCCACGGAGAATTTTTCATGCCTTCTAGGCCATATCAATTTTTCCTTAATTAAACACTCAGTAGGAGGCTTGCAGTTTCTCTGTTCTATGCAAATCCTGAATTAAAAAATTACCTGCCATTTTTAGGTGAAATAGAATTTAGTAGATTTGTGAAGTAGTTATCTTAATTAAAAGGAAAACTACTGCATGGTAACTCGATTATTTTCCATGTGAACTTCATACAAGTTTAAATTTAAGGGAAGGAAAAGTATAGTTGCCCTTACTTTAGCATGGAGGAAAAGAATTAGAGAGACACTCCAATAAAAACAGCAAAAGCTGTGAGGGATGGAGAAAAGAAACTGGAAAAGGCAGAATAAGAAAAATCGCTTCAAAATGTTAGGTCACAGAGAGTCAAGAAAAACCAAGCAAGCAAACACTTTCTGCAACAAGCCTTGTGTTCAGTGCTAAATGCTTCCTACCTCTTCACCACCTCCTGGCTTCATTAACAGTACCAGCTGTCAACAAGAGACAAACACCCCAGAAAAGGCCTTGCCCTTCTGAATGACTGAGATTTACTCGCTCATGCTTTTCCCCAGGATGCTCCACAGTCTTTCTTATCAAGGTCCCAAAATGTTTCAAAGCCCATGATGTACCCCAAAAATAGAATGCTTTGTGTGAATTGGTGGATGGTATAAGGAATACAGCTGACTTCTAACATGGTGTTTCCAAGCCATCGTCCTGTTCAGTGGAAGACTACCCCTGAGCACACTGCCACAGGCTTTTGTTCATGATTTCCTGCTGTAATGCTAAAAGTGAATATTCCCCCAGGCTGTGAGAGAAATCGCCTCACTGGGCTCTACTCTCTCCTTACTCACTGCTTTCAATTGCCTTCCCACAGTCTAAATAATTTGGTTTAGGCTTATGAAGTAGTGTGAATTAATCTCCAGACTGACTTTATTTCACTACTTAGTACTAAACAACTGGCAAAAGAATTGTTTTTTTACTGAAGCATATCTCATTTTCTCATTGTCTTCAGTAAAACGAAGGAGCAGAAAGGTGGACATGATTATCCATTATGATTATCACTTATTTACATCTGCTTGAAATTCTAGGTGCTTGATAAGTCTACTTGTTTTATTGAATATGAGAAAAACCTTTTGATTAAAAGCCACAAGTTTTTGGTTATTATTTTGGTACATCTTGCTGCATTAATGCAGTCTCTAAGAACATGGTGGTTGTCACATATTACCTGCTAGAAGGCTATACTACCTACAGCTATAAGTAATATAATATTCTGTAAGTTCTAAGTAGATTAATCTCTAGGTATCCTTTGCATAAAGATTTCAAGTATGGAAAAAGCTTATTAAATGGGTGCAACACTTTCTGTTCATATATTTACTCCTGGGATGCATGTGGCAGCTATGTTGCAGCTATACGCAACATATTCCAGTGTTGCATAAACATTTACCTGTTTCAGACCTTTCAACATGAGAAAGTGTAACTTCCTTCCATGATTCTGCATTTTTTTGCAATTATTTTTATTGTTAGAATAAGTAAAGGCCAAATTGGATGCTGTCTGAGCCATGCAGGTCTATTAGAATCAGTTCTTTTGTTCTCCAAAACAGCTCCAGCTGACATGTATGGGGTATGTCTGCATGTGAGTAGGCAGAACTGCTCTCCCTAGGTCACAGGGAGCACAACCCACTCTGTAAGTGGAAGAAACCCAGCATATGCCTGTGCAATTAGGTGGTTTTAGTTTAGAAATGTGCAGTAGGCATCACTTTCCTCATCATGAAGGAAATTTCAATTGTAATTTTCACAAATGCCTGCAGAATAGGTCTCAAGATTCTTTTAGGCAGATACAATTGCTTGTATTCATGCAGAAAGTCCCCATTCTCTGTCATGCCCTTGGTTTTAATCTCCATAACATCCTAGCTGGGAGAAATTCTGTCTGTAACTAGCAAAGCATAAAGGCAACTTCATTTACAGTAACTAGGCCCTATCCACCAGTTTTTGAACACACCCAAAAGACAACCCTTTTACTCTGGAGACTAAGGGAAGGAGACAATTTTCCCTGAGACATGGTGGTGTCAGCTATTTCAAAGTTGTTTCAGGAGGCATGAGTTAGGGAAGACTTTAGCCATTCTTCTTATAAAGGAAGACAGAGTGAAAAAGGTTATCATTAGAAGGGTTGAATTCCTTACTCAACTAAGACTTCCTGGGAAATGTACTGCTACCTTTCTGTGCCCACTCCCAGCAAATATTTTGAATGTAGGGAGTTTGAGTTCTTATGTGGGTCAACAGAATGTAACTTTTCACTTTCCAGTTTATAGAGAGAATGTCAGCTCATAAATGTAAGTTCTTAGACCGAACATTCACTTGGTAGTTTCCACTAATGTTTTCTACCCAGTGTATCAGCTTGGTTTACTGATAGCTTTTATATCACATGAGGGCAGCTACTCAAAAAGCTTAGAAACAGATTTTGAATTTAACACTCGTGGGCAAGGTGTAAAGGCTGACAGACAGCTCAGCATGGGCCAAGACACAAGCAGAAATTCTTGCACAATGTGTTGCCATGAAAAGAAAGGAGACAATAAATTTGCATCACAGCATGGGAAGATGCAATGACCAAAATCTCTTGGCATCTCTGAAGAGGGAGAAGAAAATACTGTGGTGGAGCACCCTGTGCACAGAAAAATAATGATCCACTAGGTCAAAGTTACTTGTGGTTTACTGGGCACATAAAGATGGGGTGAAAGATACTGTAGGTAGTTATGTGTACTGTCACACCTGAAGAATAAAAGAGGTGCTGTAGGACAGCACCCTGCTTGGGGAGGACACTGCCCTGCCCATGGTGGAGGCATGCCTCTCCCTGCTGCAGTGCAGCTCAGCCTTGCTGCTCCCTGATGGTCACTGGAGCCAGCACCCAGTGCTCAAAGCAGAGCTGGAATTCAGCCCCTTCACGCATGGGCAGGGGTGTGTGCCCTTGGTGGGCAGTGAAGGTCTGGCACTGCAGCCTGTTGGTGTTGCACAGGAAACGGTGGGTCTGGCTTCCAGGCTGAATTGAAACAGTTGTTTTTGGGGCACTGAGGTCTTTGGAGTGCTAATAACCTCCTGCCATATTTTGAAGTGGAAAGAGGCATTTTGAAGGCAGTTGTATTTAAAAAAAATATACTACTGCAGTTCATGCTTACTGCACAATAAGTTACTAGCAACATAGTCTCCAAGAGTGTGTGCAGAAAGGGCAGTAGGAGTTATTTCTTCACAAAATATTGTTTCATCTGTTTGAGGACACAGGAAGAGAGATAACATACCAACAGAGGGAAGGAGTTGTGTGCTTGAGTGTTGCTGGGATTTTTTTGCTTTTCCTTAAGGGAACTGGATTTACTGTAAGGAGAGCGAAGTGGCAGGAAAGAATAAGGGAGTGATTGAGAAGAGAAGAAAAATACGGAGCTGCAGAGTGAAGACAGAGTGTGAAAAGGATGTTATTTAAATGTAACATTGTTAAGTTATTAGAGTGAATGCCTTATTGACTGGAGAATGTTAGCAGAATTTTAAATAACTTAATTAATTGGTCTGTTAATCATTGTCCAAGTTGCTTTCTCTTGGGTGTACATACCATTGTTTCTTGTTTTTTGCTGCAAATATTCAACAGGTAGAATGTGAGGCCTTTAGTATTTACTGTGGTAATATGTGACTATACTTCGTAACTTTCTGTTCTACAAAATCATTGTATCTGTAATAAAACTTATGGAACAGATGCACTGTGTGCTTTTAGGAGGAAAAAACCCAAACACCAAAACCACACCAAACCAAAACCAAAACTACACCTCTATCCTTATCCAATTAAAAACCTAAACTGAAACTCCAGTAGCCAAGCAGTCATGATTGTCCAAAAGAATTCCCTGAAATAGATTTAATTTTTACCTGACATGACTGCTGTAGCAAGGGAATATTAGTATACCTGTCACCTTGAAAGGAATGGTGGGTGCAGTCATTAACAGGTGCCTCTCTCTCTTTCCTGGTAGTATCAGTGTCTCATACACCTTTCTGAACATCAGATTCGTCCCCAGCTTTTATCTGTTCTCTTTTTATCCCTCAGCCTCCACAACTCCCTTCTGATTAGGTTAACTTGTTTTCATTTGTGGCAATCATTCGTCAGTTTATTCTGAGTACTTCTACAGCCAAACCAGAAATCCATTAAATCTATATAGCAGTTTAATCTCAACCAATAATTGCTCATTAATCTTGCTGAAAATACACATTTTCTTCAGCCCATTGCCAAGGCACAAGCTTGAGGGAAAAAAGCAAAGTATTTAATCAGTTTTTTAAAGTTTGTTAATGACAAATTCTGGCTGACAGATTAAAAAATTAGGTCTGCTGCATTGGGGTGCATTCAGTTTTTAAAAAGTGATTAACTATATGCCAAGCTGTCAAAGAAATTTTGCATGAAAAAAGAGGAGTTGTTAACATTATTATGTCTCTGCTCAATGATTTTGTAATGTCCATTTTAAATATACATGGAAAAAATAAGTCAGCATCATGCAGTAATTTTCAAAAAGTGGAGATTTTAACTATGAAAAGCCTGAAACACCTTTTATGCTCATTCATACCCTCCCTCAATTTTTTTCTCCCATTGGTTTGACTTTAAAAATACTTCTGTCTTTCCCTCTAAAATTTTAGTTGTATTTACTGGCTAACTGAATTTAACAGATTTTGGCTTTTCTGTCCTGAAGAACTTCTCCTTATTCTTGCTCTCCCATCAAACCATGGCTGCATCCTGGGAGACTCAGTTTTCCAGTGCAGTTGGATTTGCTGACACAGGTAGGTCATGGCCTGGGTTGATTCAGAAGTCCCACACTTGCTAAATAATTCAACCTATTTTATGGCTACTTGCTTAATACCCAGTTTCTGTGGAGTTGGTGAAGTGTCTGACAAAAGGTCAAATTGATTGCACTACTTTTCTGTGTTGAACTTTTGCTGCTTCCTCATGCTGCTGTCAGTATATCTTCACTTCTGATTGATTTTCTTAATTCAAAAATTGATGCAAAAAAGTCTTTTCTAATGAAAAGCATGTTTGTCAATATTCTCCACTCCCTTTATGGATTTCTGTTGCGTTGTTACTTTGATTACCAGCTCCTGACCTGTTTATATTCTGGTTTGCTTGAAAACCCAAATCTTCATTCTCTAAATGTGTAGTTTCATTTTAAAGATCTTTTTGAGACCAGAAAGCAGCCTCATGCTATCTGACCCGTACTGTATTTTTATATTCAGAAAGAGAAGAAAAACAACCTGTTGTAAGCAGCAAGTCTTTATTTCTGGTCAGAGATGAATTCCCAGATAAAAGGATGTATTTCTTCTTTGCTTGTGACACAGAGTCAGACTTCAAAAGGCTTCTATTTGTTCAAAGTGACTTGGAGGCTGAAGAAGAGACACTGTATAAGACTGTATATGACACACACTGCTGCTGTGCACTTGTTCTGTGCAAAGTATTGAGTCTTGAACTCTTTTTAGTTTGATAGAAAACTCATCATAATGTTTGACTATTACAAAGCTTCAGCATCACAGATCTTGAACTTTTCTTGACGCTTGTGTACATCATGCAAGACGAAGCAAGTGAACCTGCGTTACAGACGTTGTTTTGTGTTTTGATGATGAATTGTTTCTGCCACTGATCACCACATCAGCAATGGAGTACATGGCTGTAATAACACATTCTCACATTCCATTTGTTAGTTCCAATATTGATTAATCTTTTTCCAATGCAGCCTTAGACTTTCTTTGCGATTAAATGCAGCAAATTTTGAGGATTTCTTTATTCAAACAGTAAATACTAACTAAAAAAGATCCTATCATTCAAGCCCACATTACCCAATCCTCTAAGATTTTATACAATTGAGCACATCCTCTCATTAATTTGGTTTTCCAGGATTCTGTATTGTTGAAGTGAAGTTTAACAAGAATACACATGTAACCGAAGCACCCTTCCTCCCTACATTTGTTAAAGTTGTCCTAGAAGGACATCTGAACTGGCATCAAATTTGACAAATCAAATTTTGATCAGGAAATCTTTACTACCAACTTGATGTGAGGGAAATGAATTGGCAGTCCAAGTGGAGACCGGTGACAAGTGGTGTTCCTCGTTGATTGGTATCGGGACTGGTGGTGCTCAGCATCTTTGTTGGCAACATGGACACTGGGACAGAATTCACTCTTAGCAGGTTTGCTGATGACATCAAGTGAAGTGATGTGATCAGCACAACAGAAGGAAGGGATACCATCAGCAGGACCTGGACAAACTTGAGAGGTGGACCTTTGCAAACCTCATGAGGTTCAGCAAGACCAAGCGCAAGGTGCTGTATCTGGGTCAGGGCATTCCCAAGCACAAATATAGATTGTGTGGAGCGTGGATTGAGAGTAGGCCTGTGGAGAAGGACTTGGGGGCATTGCTGGACAAGAAGCTTGATGTGAGTTAACAAATGCACTTGTAGCCCAGAAGGTCAACTGTATCCTGAGATGCACCAAAGCAGGACCAGCAGATCGATGGAGGTGATTCTGCCTGTCTGGGTCTGCTCTTGTGAGACCCCACCTGGAATGCTGCATCCAGCTGTGGAATCCCAAACAAAAGAAAGACAAGGACCTGTTGGACTGAGTCAAGAGGAAGGCCCTGAAGATGCTCAGAGGCCTGGAGCACCTCTCCTATGAAGACAGACTGAGAGACTGGGGCTATTCAGCCTGCAGAAGAGAAGGCTTCAGGGAGACCTTATAGCACCTTCCAGTGCCTAAAGGGAGCCTACAGGAAAGCAAGAGAGGGATTTGTTACAAGGGCGTGTAGTGACAGGACAAGGGGGAATGGCCCTAAGCTGAAGGATGGCAGGTTCAGTTTAGATATTAGAAAGAAATTCTTCACAAGGTGGGTGGTGAAGCACTGGAACAGGTTGCCCAGAGAGATTGTGGATGCCCCATCTCCGGAAGAGTTCAAAGTCCAACATGGATGGGGCACTGAGCAACCTGATCTAATGCAAAGTGTCCCTGTCCATGGAGGGACGGTTGAAACTACATGATCTTTAAGGTCCCTTCCAACCAAAACTATTCTACAAATCTGTGATTCTTTCTTCTTATCCTAATGCACTGTATTCTGCATTGCTAGGCATCTAGTAGATTTTTCTCATGTTGTGAACAGGCAATGAAGCTATTCTGGATGACTTACCTAGCAGTAATGCCTACCAGTGCACCAATTTTGTTCTGTTTTAACTATAGATACTCAAGATGAAATATTATAAACAAACTGCAGGCTACAAACTAGTGTCATTTGTGCTCATTGCAATATAGCATAAATGCACATAGATAGTAGAAACAGAATATTCTTTTGAGGGAGAATTTCTTCAATTTCTCCTATATTCTCTGCATAAGTCAACAACCTAAAACTGAAAACAAGGGGAAAAAATCCCCAGTGTCATGGCTTCTGGGTCCTCTTTTTATGCTTGCATTTAGTCTTTATGATAGCAAGGAGTACTAAGTAGCACAGAATAGTACTGACCATTGAGCACTGCCTGTGAGAGGTGGATGGTGTGGGTTTCTTGAGAGTGAGGTTATCTATCATATCCCATGGTTCTGATGGTGATTAAATCAACAGAAAAAAACATGCAGATTACACTGTGGAATAACCTACTTTTTTGCCCTTTTTTGTCCCATCCCACTTCTCTAATGCAAAGCTCAGAACAGCTTTCTGTAACAAGGCCCAGGTGATTCATGTTCTCTCCAAGAAACTGGGATTATCTTCAGCATGCCTTCTGAACTTGTTTTGCTTTCTACTCTATGACTTAAAAGTGGCTCACATTCTGCAAAGTTCTTGCTGAGTGTTAAAAACATTTAGCAATAATGTTTTTCTCAAAGCTGCTACAAAGTAGTAAGAAATTCTTAGTAGTTCTTTTAACAGCTGGCTAGCAAATGGGCATGTTCTCTTCTTGCTTTCTGTTGCTGAACTGGTTATTCCCCCAAACAGGAAAACAGAGTAAGTCTTAAAGACTCTGTGACCTGTAATATAATTTTAAAATAATTTTGCTATTCATTGGTGTTACAGAACATAAATAGCAAAAGTTGGTGGAAATAACTGCTATCTACTACTGTCTATTCAGACCCTGAAAAAGGCTTTCTTAATTTATTATACAAGAACAAAATTCCCTGTTTATTCAATTTGCCTGAGCTTAGTATGTCATAGAAGAAAAATTGTAGGGATCTGCAGGGCCACCATGCCCAGTATCACACAAACCTCTTGCTTATTCTTAGAGTGGTTGTCCCCATAGGGTTATCAAATCAAGAGAGAAAAATGAGTAAAATATAGTGAGATATTCTGACAGAGGCCTGAGCTTCTGAAAAACATCTGAAGTTTTGCAGTACTTGAGGACTATTTCACGGTAACTTAGTGTCCCAGACCAGAAAATGTTAGTAGAGAAAAAGGAAAAATTCTGGAGTAATATCTGTCTGCATAGGCATAGATTGACAAGCAGAAGAACAGCAAAGAGTCCCCCTAGAAAGGGTTTAGGAGGAAAAAAGCCCTACCACAATTCAGTACAGAAACTACCTCAGTAAATATCTTTATTTACTTTATTTCATTTAAATGAAATAAATGAAATAGTCTTATTTCTAGCAGGTACAGCAGTTTATCCTGTGCATGAGTGTTGGCTCACTACACACATTAAGGATAGCACAAGCTAACCTTAACTCTGGCCTTAGTACAACTGCATTGAAATGTTTACAGATGTATCTTTTCTGAAAACATAGATTTCAATATTGATGTTTTTCAGTCAAATTACAATGAATCCACCTAGGCACTACACTCTTGATGTTTGGAGATGTTTCAAATTATTCTTGATGAGCCAATATGAAAAAAAGGGGAATGGGCACTTGTGTGGATTAAAGTGAAGTGTGGATGTTTGCATAAAAACACTGAATTGTGGTTCAGAAATAACTGTTCATGTGTTGCATGAATGAAAGAAAAATCATACACCTGATCTCCTTTCTCAGCATTCCAACTAAAACATAGTTTTCCTTTTATTCCAGTAGTTCAGGAATAAATAGGGTTTCTTTCTGTTTCTCTCTGTTCAAACTCTCAAAGTTTGCACAGCTTCAGCATACAATGGGTCAAATATCAACAGAGCACTTAAGGAGTTGATCAATTTTAAGTGTGTAGGAGTTTCTGTGATTCAGAAAAAGTAGGTATTCTACCCACATACAGTAACAGTATATGGGTTTGAAATGGGAATAGTTTTCCTCCACTTTCATCAATCAGTTTTATGAGATAGAATCCCTTTATATAAAGATAGCAATCTGAACAAATGTCAAATGATTGAACAACTCTTTCAAGAATATGTGACAATCCATTTTAATACCAATCATTGATTTTGGCAATGAGAGTGAAATCCCTTGAATTGTATTGATAGGTTAAATTTCCCTATTAAATATACTGCAAAATGGCCTGAGTGTTGTGCAGTGCTGCAACAGGTGCAATAACTTTATAGTACCTGTTTTCTTATTTTGTTAACAGAGCTTTTCTGAGGTGGTGATGCATATTAGCTCATTGAAATGAAACAGGATGGCCCTTCACAATATTTTAATAAAAGAGAACATGCTCAGGCTGCTATGTAATTAAGTATACCTTTGAGATATTCTTGTGTGTAGAGTAGATTTTTTCCTATTAAATTGCCATTTATTTGTGACCTTTAATGTATCATAAACAGTCTTCTTTCTACATCCTAAGCAGTGCTGGAGAACAACAATCAACTGTTATATTGCTCTCCTTAAATGACACTTACAGCTTGGCAGCGTTACAAGGAAGCTGGTAGGTTTGCCATTCAGGAGCTAAAATAAAGGACTTATCCGTTGCTCCCAGCAACATTTTACTTCCTTGAAATTTTAGAAATACAATTAACTGTTGGGTTTTCCCCTTCCAAAACTTTCAGAGATAAGTAGCTGATTGTGCCCTTTATTATTATTATTATTATTATTATTGTAGTTGTTACTACTATTATTATTTCTTTGGCCTCAGCAGGTGTTTAAAAGAAGTTTCTAATGCTAAACCTCTGAACCTTCTTTGGAGCTATCTGTTTCTTCCCTCCCTTTTGGGAGGATGCTGAGGGCAACCCCCGCACCTATGTCTGCCCCAGGCAGCACACACAAACCCAGGCAAGATTGGTAGAAGCCAAATCAGCTACTTTTTTGTCCCTTCAGACCCTGAAATGCTGCTTTTCCTCCCTCAACGTGTATGCCATGTCCTGTCAAATCAAGCAAAAGTGACCTCAGCTTCATTGTGACATTTTGAGAGAAAGCTACTGAAGTGTGCAGTGAGATTTTATGATTCCTAATCAAAAGTGGTAAATATTAGTGATAGGGGATGTTAAGTACATGGTCACTGGGGTTCAGAGAAAGGGGTGGCTTTATGTAAGTAGAAAGGAGCTGTTCTTTTAAGATCTATATTGAATATGGAATTTTAAGAAAAGGCTAAAATGCAAGCCGCTAGTCCAGTCCTGCAGCCTTTTACCTAATCATTGGCAACAAACAACAAAGGCTGTGTGCAAGGAATTCTTTTAAAATTGAGTATAGAAATGACATTAAAAACCTTGAGAAGGGCTCATTTTGGAGTCTAAGCTGACAGTTTATTCAAACAAAGTATTTGAGTATGAAACTTAATATTTATGTGAAAGGGAAGGCTATTTTGCCTGACAGGATCTTTATATACAAAATAATGAAACAGTTATTTTCTACCAGCATTCAGATCACAGAAGTGTTGACCAATGGAAATGTGTGTACTGAATAAGGCAGTTTAGCAAGAAATTTTTAGGAACAAGTTAAATTGCACCATGCCAAAAACACCACCAATCTTTTATGGGCATAATTACACCTATGGGGGTCTTGCCTGGGGTTGTAGAAATTTTCCATGAATATTGATTGAGTTTCATTTCCACCTTTGGCATCTTGATCCTTGACCCAAGAGACTCTCAGACTTCAGGGTGCACACAAAGTCTTGCTGCATTCTGTTGCAAGTCATGCTGTACATGGATTTGTTCCTAGCAACATGGTTTGGAGCTCAGAGTTGTCCCCATTGGAGGCTGGGCCAGGCACTTACCCCTTAGCTTCTGACCTTGTCACCTGTAGCTGTGCACACATCTAAAAATTCAAGAGTAAGTTTTATTTTCTAGATGACTGTATATTTTAAAGTTTCACAGCTTCAGGTCATACAGTCTGCAAAGCAGACGTTTAAAAGAAAAGTTAAAAAAAGAACATATGCCCCAAAATGTAATGTTTTGTATTGTAAGAGACTAATAAGACCTGTAAGACTCTGATGTGGAGTTAAATCCATTCAGTGTGAAGTTATGCTATGCATAGAATCACAGAATATCTGAGTTGGACAGGACCTACAAGAAACATCAAGCCCTGGCCCTGCACAGGACAGCCCCAAGACATCACACCATGTGCCTGAGAGCATTGTCTGAACACTTCTTGAACTCTGTCAAGCTTGGTGCTGTGAACACTTCCCTGAGGAGCCTTCCAGTGCCCAAGAATCCTCTGGGTGAAAAACCTTATTCTAATATCCAACCTAAACCTCTAACACAGCTTCAAGTCATTCCTTTGGGTCCTGTCACTGGTCACCACAGAGAAGAGATCAGTGTCTGCCTCTGCTTCCCCTCACAAGGAAATTGTGACTGCAATGGTGTCTCTCCTCAGTCTCCTCCAGGCTGAACAGACCAAGTGACCTCATACACTCCTCAATGCAGCTTCCCCTCAAGGCCTTTCATCATCCCCGTGGCTCTCTTCTGGATAGTCTCTAAAAGCTTAAAGTCTTTTTTATATTGGGGCACCTAAACCTGTCCCAGCACTCGAGGTGAGGCTGCCCCAGCCCAGAGCAGAGCGGGACAATGCCCTCCCTTGCCTGGCTGGTGCTGCTGTGCCTGCTGCGCCCCAGGACACGCGTGGCCCTCCTGGCTGCCAGGGCACTGCCGACTCACATTCAAGTTTCCATCCACCAGGATCCCCGGGTCCCTTTCCCTGGCGTTGATTTCCAGCCTCTGGTTCCCCAATCTGCCCATACACCCAGGATCGCCCCGTCCCAGCTGTAGAATCCGGCGCTTTCCCTTGTTAAACTTCGCAGGGTTGGTGATTGCCCAGCCCTCCAATTTGTTCCCTAGTAGCTTATCGACTTCCCTCAATTAGAAAACCTAAATGACTATACCTGTGTGTGAAGATTGAGCTGCACTCTGGTGTGAAAAA